>JAWQUT010000244.1:967363-981982 GCA_033807755.1 Ellobium chinense
TCTCTCTCTCTCTCTCACTCACTCACTCACTCACTCACTCTCACAATAAAAAAAAAAAATTTGAAAAAATAACATTTCTTCCTCCTATGTCTAGCCTATCGATTGTTGAATGCCATAAATGCAACATTATTCTCAAAGAACCAGCGTACCATATGACATGTTTTCTGTGACCACATAAGGACAAATGCACCCAGAAGCTACATTTCTCTAATACTGTGTTCAACTAACTCAGTTCACAGAAAAGTATGTTTTGCTAACACTATGTCTCCTCTTGGATCTCAAAGAGTTAAAACTAGTAAGGCAACATAGTAACATAGCGTCGCTGCAGGATTCTAAACAGCTAACTCTGAATAACTGAAGAATCTTGTTCCTCAGTTATTCAGAGTTAGCTGTTTAGAATCCTGCAGCGATTATAGGAGACATTTCCTCATTTCTTCAAGAAACAGTCTGCGTCATAAACAGGACATACATGTAGACTTAGGGGCTTACAACCAACGACAAATGGTGAGGATAATGGTTTATTGTCACTCGGTTTCTTTTCAGAACCTGTTCTCTTCAATGATTTCGACAACACCTCCATATTGCCATACTGTAAGCATGAGAAGGGATTCACTAACACCAAGAGGGGGAAAAGGCCCATACACGCTCATGAAAAAAGAGGCGGTAAAAAGGCGTAAAACTGGTGGAATGCAGGGGGTGGCAAATACGGAGAGAAAAAAAAAGGGGGGGNGACGGAATTATGTGTATCATACTTGTAAAATAATATATGATAATGGGGTACTGTATTGATCTAATAAAAGTTATGGTAATAAGTTATATATTTTAACTACGTGTGTTGTATTACGAGTGTAGGTGGTACTTTATATCCCGGTGGCTGTTGGATGTCCTTATTTGGTTCTAATGCCTACATATTATTATTACCCTGTGACCCTGTGTAGTCTGGGACCCTTTAACAAATTTACTCTAAGTTGATTTCGCTTAAACATAATATCATTGTGAGTATGGAAAAACTTACTATTAGGCGATGGTTGCAATTAAGCGCCGCTGTTTGTATTCGACTCTTTAGTATTCCACTTTCTGAAAAGTATTAATATTAATCAAATTGTGCGAATAAACGCTTTGCAAGTATGTGAAAGGAACTGCTGTCATAAACCTTGTTAAATCTCACTTACTTGTTGCATATTTGAGGGCTTGCCCAGTAAAGCTGGAATCTCTAATCACCACAAAAATTACATTAGTGCAGTCGTGATCAATGCACCTTAGTAGCGTTCAACATGACGATGGTAAGATTATCCCATCGTTAATGCACAAGTTCTGAAATGTCCTTACTGACGTATAAAGTTGCACTCCACATGATGTAATGACTCTATGCCTCAAAATGGAGGATGTGTAGTTTGCGTTATGAATGGAATATAAAACATTATGTAGGCCTCTGAGGCAAAGTCATTACGAGGGCAATAAACATTTGTTTATTTTATTTTTTATTCTATAAACGTTCTGCTTTTACATTCTCTCGAGTAGTTACAAGGAGTTTTTAGTGGATGTCTTTAATGGCGGGGCTTGCAATTAAAATTTATTTAAATGGAGATTAGGCGTAACATTTCAGAAATGATTTAAGAAATTAATTTGGCTTAGAAACTAAAATGGCAATACTAAGTTGAACCGCAGATACATACTAGCAACTTTCTTTCTTCTTTCCTTCTTTCTTTCTTATTAGTCGATTTAACCTATATTTTTTTTTCATCGTAAGGGTGTGTCCTACCCATAGACTTGGTGAAAAGAGACAATCTTTTACTTCTACGCTGCATCGATCCACTTCCCTCCACCCCCTTCATAGACATCTCAATATTAGAGGTACCTCAAAGTCTGCAATAAATCCTATTGTCATTGTCATTGTCATTGTCATCTTTTCAGCTAGCACCATCACAGTGTTAATGAGCACCTAAATTTAGAGCAGAGCGTGAGGACAGGAAAGGGGTAGGGACACTCATGCGCTGCGCCGCTGCAACTGTAATGTCTTTCGTATGGATTTCATGTGTGATATTGCAAAAGTCTCTAGAAAGAACGAGCCTAGTATCAAAGTTCCACAGTAGTGTGATATAGGGAGGATCAAGAAGGCTGTGGAGAAAACACATCGAGGGTATTTTGAAAGTGTGGATACGAACAAAGGATGCAGGACGACTGGCAACAAATAGAGAGACTTTCTGAAAGGCTGTGAAGAATCTTACACTCTGCAAACGGTACGCCACTTAAAGAAAAAGAAGCAGTCTAGATGCGCTGTGCACAGTACGCCGTTGCATGTGTGGTATGAATGAAATTATGTTACTGTGCATGGTGTATACTAATTTGATTAATATAATATTCCTGCGGGGTAAACATAAGTGCATTTTATTATCACTGTACTTTAACCATTTGTGCATTCTCTCTTTAAGCGCTGATGCCTACTCCACAACCAACATTAGCTGTGTAATGTAAACACTACTGTAAGCTATGCTTAATCCAACTTTCACTTAGTCATTAAGTCGCACATCCAGTCATAATGAGGCTTAAAACGTTTATAAAATCTTTATGTCTGTATTTTTATGTTAGGTTAAAGAGCTTTTCATCTAGCGTTTTTCTGGCCCAAGATAAAGTTGCCTGATGTGGCAGAGGCTCAGCTCCATGCTATAACAGTAGTTCCGAGAAAACTGCAATTAAAGAACAATTTGCTGCAGGCCTAGCTAATCTACCTCACAAACACTAAGATTATCCATAGTTACTAAGCAGTTGCCCATACAATAAAATTTAAGATTTTTTTTTATTATGGAATTGATTTATCTTTTGATTTCCGAAATTAACAAAAATTTGATACCGGACTGCTCTAATTACCTTCAGATCATCCTATCTCGTTTCCTGTGGATGTAGGCATAATCCTAGTGTTCATTAATGCTTTGAAGTAATCATGAGAATCTCTCGCTGTAGTTAATGCAATGCGTTAATTGATGCAAAGGGATTTTACATCAAGCCACTGGTCTGGCAACATAAGCTTCATTTCGACTGGCTGCGAAGTAAATCATTTTTTTCAGACACACACACACACACACACACACATACACACACACAAACATATATATATATTATATATATACATACACACACTCACACACCCACACCTACACACAAACACACAAACACACACACACACACACACACACACACACACAAACACACACACACACACACACACACACACAAATACACACACACATATACACAACAACAAAAAACTACCATATTTTCGATACGAATCTCATTGAATAATCCAAACACCTTTTAACCGCAACTCCCCGGGAGTTTTGTTTTATGCGATGTCGGCAATATAAACTTTACTAAAAGAGATCCAGCCACGTCAGCTTTGAAAACTTAACAAAAGCCCAGGCCTTAGTCTCACATGGAGCGACGCGCCATAAAGATGTTTTCCAAACTGTCGCGTAACCAACATTTGCGCTGCAGGTGGATGAACGTTTCTTTTGTGAACGTTAATGTTTACGACGACAGTGTGAGAGTGGAATCTAATAATAATCGGGGTGGGGCTTCAACCAGGGTTGCCAGATTTAGCGGTCTCTGAGCCAAACACCAGAGTTTTGGCTCTTTTTTTTTTAAATCTTGACTCCAAAAAAACTGACTGGCTATATGGCTCTTTTGTTTGGCTCCAACGGACTTAAGTTGAAACTTTTTTTTTCTTAAGCAGTACTCATTCTGCTCTCAAACCGTCTGGTATTCCAAATGATCGAATGTCTGGCATAATTATTGCCCGATTGAACAAGAATCCTAGAACGATTCTAAAATTGTCTCCATGTTTTTATTTCTTTGTGTTGCTATAATATATGTAGAAAGGTTTATGATAACNTAATTTCATTTCAAAACGTATGTGAAGACCCCATCATATTATATCGTTTTAGTCCATCTTAGTTATTCTTCAAGTTTTTTAGGGGAGGAGACTGACGAGGAAGGGAAAGGGATTGAAAGGTAAAACAGTGTGATATTACTGGAGACGTTGAGTAATTCTTTTACACACAATTCTTAAAACTGATACCACTCCTTTATGTTTTGCCCCATTGGCGGCTGAAGTTGTCTGGCACAATAAAAAACCCAAAAAACAGGCATACCGTTCTGTTATCTTTATTCTCTAAAATCAAGATCCAGTCTGAAATGGCAAATAACAAAACAAAAAAAAAAAAAACAGCAAAAAGAAGAACGGCAATAGCAACAAACTTGTCGGCACCTATGCCATTACTGTTTCCCTTCATCCCTCTCTCTCTCTCTCTCTCTCTTTTTCTCACTCTCTCATTACCTTCTTCCTCCCTCTCTCTCTCCCTCATGCAATTTCTATTTTGTACATTATGTGAGTGCTATGAGTTCACAGACTTACAATTGTTATAAACCAACTGCTTATTAATAAATATTGTCAATCAACAAGTCAAAAACAATGTGACACTGCCTGTCAACATCTTAGTCACTCTCTTCTCTTATTATTAATTAAACAATTAAAATATGCAAAATAAATATCATTAATAATTAATGATCAACATCGCTTTTCATGTCGGCTATGCTGTAACCTTCGGGGAAAAAAGTACAGGCTACTCCGTTTAATCGCAATTCGGATAACAGCAACTTCTACGTAATCGCAACATTTTTCAATAACAGAATGGTACTCTTCGTTTTCGCCCTTTCACTTCGTTTTAGGCACCAGCGGCGCTCTTCTGTATACCTCTTAATTATAAATATTCTCTGATTATGAGAGGATTCTGAATTAGGCGAAGTGAGAATCAGGCTCCAGCAATGAACTGTGCATCATGGGTCATGACTCTGTCATTATAATTAATATGGAGATCAATGTTATTATTTTATTACAGCCCATTCGTCCCCATCTTAAATACAGTGTTGGGAAAAAGTATTATTTTTCTATGTATTGAGTTCAAATGCACACAGCTTTGTTGAATACAACATAAGAGAAATGTATATTATTGCATTATGTGGTCACGGAGGCCACATTATATGGTACACTGGTTTTTTGAGGAATCCTGCCTGTTTCATTAATGAAATATTCATTCTCCTAACTTATATCCCAAACATGGAACAATGGGTCCTGGAGGGTTAAAGACATTTGAAACAATAATTTGTATATCACTCGAGTTTCACTGCTTGCTATAGCGTTAGCCTAATAGAAGTGAAGACAATACAAAGAGTAATGGGACCTCTACAAGTATTTACCTGGATGACATCACCAAGGATTTTTATGATCTAATATTATCTTAAAGGCATGTGTGTTCAGCATGAGTGTCCCCTGCCGATCTTCTGAACAAGGACACCGACTTGAGATTGTTGGAGACTACATGACTTAATACATGTGTTAAGTGCAGTGGAGGACACATGACCTGGTTAAAAGAACATGAGTGTACTGCCGCTGCCTCAAACCTGCAAAGATCTGCCACGTCATCAAGCTGAATGACAAGGCACTTGCCATCCCCACCTTTCCTACTCTCCCCCCCCCCCCCCCNCCCTTACCCTATCTCTAACCCCATACCAGAAGACATACATTTGTTAAGTACTGTGTCCCCCAACAGTGCATTGTCATAGTAAATCTGATCTTCTGTAATTTTTGCATTCATTTAAACTGAAAACTGTGACATTCCCTTTGAGCAAATACAATGCTCCTTTCCCCAAGTCAATGGTTTAACCCTGGCCTTTTAAAACAGATGGGCGTTAAATAAGTATATGTTTTACTAATGGATCTAAAAATGATCGTTTTCTCATATTGTCACGACGGACTTGTGAAACACTTTACTCGTACACACGCACTGACACCGTAGCCGATAGGTAGAGCGCTTCTTTCCAGGTACCAAAGATCCCAGGTTTGAATCCTGTTAACTGCAAGTTTCTTCTTGTTTGCTCTCTCGCTGTGTTTGATTAAACTAATGGCCAACATTTGTCGGTAAGATGTGTATGTGTGTGTGTGTGTGTGTGGGTGTGTGTGTGTGTGTGTGTGTGNGGGGTTCAAGTCTTCTCCCTGACATAACCATAGCTTTGCAGAAAAGGGACATTTATACCAAATACAAACCCCCTTCCAGCCTTAACAACCCCTGTTCATTAAATCATACCTTCCATGATGACGAAGTACGCTCAGATCAACAACGTTAATTATAATAATGTACCTTCATGCAGATGTCAAGCAACCCAAAAAGAAGTGGGAGGAGGTGTCAGGTCTTGTCCCTGATATAGCCAAAACAATGCTGAAAAGGGGCACTAACCCAAATACTTATACAAACAAACAAAAAAAACCTTCCAGCCCTAACCACCCCTGCGAGACTCCACCACATACCTCCCACTACGATGAGGTACGCACACGATCAACAATATTTCATCACCATATTTTCATGCAGATGTCAAGCAACCCAACCCAAAAAGAAGTGGTGGTGGTTGGGGGGGTTCGGGTCAAGTCGTGTTCCTGATACAGCCATAACAATGCTGAAAAAAGACATTAAAACCAAACATAAACAAACAAAACAAACCCCTCCAGTCCTGGCCACCCCATCTCTTAAACACTCCCCTACATACCTCGCATGATGAAGAAGTACGCGCACGATCAACAACATTAATCACCATAATTTTCACGCAGATGGCGAGCGAGAGCTGCTGTCGATGACATTTCCCTCTACCCTATTATTATGTACATGTACACTATTCAACCCAATGGAAATAAGGGCGACAGCTGACATTCACCGGGTGGCCCTTGGCGTTGACATTAGCATAATAATAATTATATAAGCGATGAGAAATCAATCGAGACAAATAATCTTATGTGTGTGTGTGTGTGCGCGGTCCAAAACAGTGAGTAACATGAATCGTTATCATCTTAAAGTCAAAGGGAGACTCTTAAGAACTCATGCAAATCTGCAGAAAGGCCTCCGATCATCGTGACCCCGACTTCCCACAAGCCTCTTACGTGGCGGTCGGCGTCAGTGACACCATAGCAATTCACGTTGTTGAGGTTTTTTTTCATGTCAGTTTGTACATTCAGTCCAACTCGTTAAGGGCACAGGGCCACGGCACGGTAGGAGACGACACGGCTAATCATGCAGAGGTTGCCAGTCCTCTGTCCCCATGCACAACGACTTCTAATTGTGGTTGTGAAGTATGGGTGCAATCAGCTTCATCTGATCAGCATTAAAGGAAAACAGACTTTAAAATATACTGGCGACATTCTGTGACGTCACGTGGCGTGACGTGACGTGACATGACGTGAAGTGCCCAGTTCGAATCCGATGGGTTCATAATACCCTTACACTGTTTCCACTGTGGGACACTAAAAATTTCTTTGTCCCTTCAGCACAGATAGTCTGAGAATGCTTCCAGTCCTCCTTTATTTTCCCTCAGTATTTCCATATCATATTATCGATATTCAATCAAGCAATAGTTTAATTCCAGATTGTACTACATGGAAATCAAACATGCACCGTTAAATTTACATAGAATACTATGGAGATAAAGTGTCCACCAAAATTCGCCGAGTTTTTACTCTATTATTGGTTTTTCACCGCATTTGTTATACTCATCTATATCCGCAATGGGAAAGAACACGCATTTTACACATAACTACATGTACAGCAAAGACTACACAGTCCAAATCCTTGATCTGTCATAGAAAATGACAACCACAAAATGGCCACCCCTGGAATTTGCTGTTGTCCAACAACCATCACATCCAGAATGTAACGAATTCAGGTCAAGATTATACTAGGAAATGTCCAGGCCAGGCATAGATAGACATAATAATATAGGCTCTTTAATCCAGGCTAAGCCATAACACATTCTATTTTTCTCTGCCCTTAAACAGACCTACGTAATGATATTAATTATCCAGTGTGTTCACACCTGCTGCGTACATGGAATTCATTTGCTTGTGTTTTGCAGCCGTCTATAAAAGGCTTATGTCGCTGGGCTAAAACTGATATATCAGATTCTGAAGGCGACAGGGCCTATCCAATATTGAATTTGTGTTTAGGCCTATTGCAGAAATCGAGAATAAAATTATTTCTGTACATGGTTTTATGGGTGAATGGTTGATCGTAGATGAATTGATATTTATAATAATTGTTGTGCAGCAGAACAGAGAACTTTTATTGTTATTCAGTTAAGCTTTTCTCAGAATATTTTCCATTACAAGGCAACGGTCCCTTGTTATTTCAAACACCTGTATCTCGGGTCAAAATGATGCTGACTCAAAACTTTTTTTTTTCCGTTTAATCAACGTCTACTCATCACGCTGTCATATTATATCAAAATAATTTCGATTTTGTAATGCAGCGACTTCAGCTTCAAAGACATTTTGTTTTCTTCGGTTACGTTTTCTACCTGAACAGTTTCTCCCTTTTTTTTCATATTGCACTTTATTAGCTGATGTCTCTTTCCCTTCTTCGATCTCTTTCCTCTCAAGCTTACCTTCACTCTCCCCGTCACACATTTCGCAGAATGAAAGACATTCTGTTTTGAGGGGCGGCATCTACAAGTACAGATGTCTTCTTTTGTGTCCCACTTTGAAACTCTTGTACATGAACTTATCCTTAAGTCATATCAGCAGTACATAAACATCAGAGCATGCATCTGGACATACTCCACTATACTAACACAGAAACTCTACCGGCCAGCGGAGGACAGAGGCCGCATCAGTATCATTCTTTGAAGCCTGTAGCCTGCTGATCTGATGGATAATAGCAGTAAGAATGAGAAAGAAGAAGTTTAACTATTTCTCTTTCCTCTTGCTTCTTCCACTTATCATATTGATATGACCTCTTCCTTCCCGTTACACAGTGTTCACAGCACCCGCTGCGTTCGCTTCTGTGCTGTCTTCTTCCTTCCTATTTCATGTACTTCTTCTTCCATTTCCTTCTTCTTATTATTATATCCTTGTATATTATATTCCCGTTCTGTCACATAGTGTTCCACAGAATATGCTGCACCCTGTTTTCGGCTGTCTTCTTCTTACTTGTCTCACCTCCTATTTTTCCTCTACCCTCTTCCTGTTATCATATGTTGTTTTTTTCCTCCCCGGCACACGGTATTTCACAGCATCAGCTGCATTTCCTTCTCTCCTGTTTTCTTCCTTTTTATTTCACCTACCTCTCCTTCCACTATCTCTTTCTTTTCATATCGATATGCCTTTTTCCTTCCCGTCACGAAATGTTCCACAGAATCAGCTTTATTCTCTTCTCTCCTGTCCTCTTCCTCCTTGTTTCACATGTTCTGTTCTCCTCTCTTCTCCCTCTTCTAATTTTTCTTGTCAACATAATCTTCGTCTCTCCCATTGAGACAGCTTTATTCTCATCTTCATTCCTAACTATTCTCCTTCTTCTGTTGCCATTACTTCTTTATCTACCTCCTTCCAACGTCTCCACATCCTTATATTAATTTCCGAACACATCCCATAATTGCCGGGTCTGTGCTTTCTTACACGTGGGACAGATCCATTCCCTCACGCACTGCAATCTGTCGAATCAGCCATCTTATTGTGAAGAATGAGATAACATACTCTCCAGGCCCTAATCTCTTTATGGGACCTCTTTCCCACGCCTTGTGCATCGTATGTCTGATTCTCCACATTACAGACTCGACTCCACATCTGTGCAATTCAATCCAGTTCTCCAGAATAATTCTCTCAACCGCAATGACATACTTCATAGCCCATCACACCATCTTCAATAGCTCTCTTCAGGCTGTTTACTTTTATGACTTCAGCAAACAGTCGGCTTCCGATTTCATTTTTTTTTTCAAGGCAGTGTATTTCAAACATAAAATTATCGTCAATCTTTAGTCCACTTAAAGTGAAACCACATTACATATCTTCCATAACAATCATCCCCGATGTTTTCTTCAGCCGTCTATTATTATGATTAAAACAAATACTCGTATTTTTTTTCAAAGCAGTACATTCAGTTTCATTCCACAAATACAAATATAGCTCCAATCACAACCATCTTTAATAGAGTTTTTCTATGTAGTTTCTTTTCCAAAGCTATATACTCCAAAAATAAAGTCAAGGTTTGGTCCACTTTCATTTTAACTGCAGTGACACATCTCCCATCATAACCATCTTCGAATGCCTTCTTCAGCTATTTGCTCTCATAATTTACGCAAACAGTTCGCTTTTTTTCTCTTTTTTTTTTTTTGCAAAGCAGTATATTTCAACCAATACGTCAATGTTTGGTCCAGTTTCAGTCCAACCACAGTGACATAATGAAGTCACTTTACTCTCTCCAATAGTCTTCTTCAGCCGTTTACTCTCTAAATTTAAGCAAACTACTCCTTTTCTTTTTCGTTCGAAGCAGTACAATTCAGCTAAAGCGTCAATGTTTGGTCCAGTTTCAGTCCGACTACAGTGACATACTCTAGTAACGTCACTCTCTCCAATAGTCTTCTCCAGCTGTTTATTATCATACTGTTTACTATCATAACTGTCACAATTTACGCAAAGAGTTCGGTGGGTTTTTTTTTTCTTTCCAGAGCAGTATATTTCAGCCAGTATGTCGTTGTTTGATCCAGGTTTAGTTCAGCCACACTGACATACTCTAGCCACATTACCATCTCCAGAGGCCTTCTTCAGCTGTTACTCTTTTTATTTTCTTCAAAGCAGTGTATTTCAGCTGGATGTTTGATCCAGTTTCAGGCCAACCATAGTGACATATTCCTGTCACTTTATTCTCTCCAATAGTCTTCTACAGCTGTTTACTTTTATAGCTGAAGCAAACAGCCGCTTTTCCAGTATGTCTCCACAAATAACGTCGAGATTCATGAACCAATTCTGAATCCAAACCGCAGTGATTAAGCTTCTTTCACGTTACACTCATCAACTGTGCAACAGTTTTCTATGGCTGTTTACTTCTTGTTTGAAGTAAAGAACCGCATTTTTTTTTTGTACGAGTACAGATGCAGATGGGCAATGGGCAATGCTATCAAAATTCAATCAACAAAACATTTTGCATAAATCATTAAGTAATTGCATTCATATATCATCAAATCGTTGGTAGTGTGGCACAGGGGCGTAAGTGTGATCCGTCTTTATGCTATACTATGGATGTGATGCTCGCCTCAGAAGCAGGCAATCTTTTCGTGATATTCGTCCGTGTAATCACAGAGGACAGCCCCTACGCCCCTATGGCATACCAGCGGTGAAATCACGGATAAAAGGATTAAGATAGAACAAATATTTGGGAATACTTATTACTTTTAAAATAACATCATTCAATCGTCTATGAGAAGAGCATTCGATTCCAGACGAAAAAGAATCAGACTGAGAATATGCAGGGGATCATGCATGTACTTTTCTAATCACTATTTTGTAGAAGTTGTTTTGTGATACCCTTTGTGTAGAAAACATTATGGATACGAGTATCTTGAATGTGTCGAGTTACTTTGAGGTTCTACTCTAACAGAATTACTCTAGAGATTCCACTGTAAGAGAATTACTTTGAAATTCCATCGTAAAAGAATTACTTTGAGATTCCATTATAAAATAATTACTTTGAGATTCCATTATAAAATAATTATTTTGAGATTCCATTATAAACAGATTACTTTGAGATTCCATTATAAAAGAATCACTTTGACATACCATTATAAAAGAATCACTTTGACATTCCATTTTAAAAGGATTATTTTGAGATTCCATTTTAAAAGGATTATTTTGAGATTCCATTGCAAAAGACTTACTTTGAGATTCCATTATAAAAGAATTACTTTGAGATTTCATTATATAAGACTTACTTTGAGATTCCATTATAAAAGAATTACTTTGAGATTTCATTGTGGAAGAATTACTCTAAACTTCCAATTTAAAAGCAGTGCACTGAATGAGAAGCCCTCCTGCTGTGAAATTGAATGCTCTTCTATTATACGACAAAGCAACATTTTAACTACTGTTTCATACAACAATCATAAACACACTGCCATGATAACATAGTACAGAAACACTCAAAACGAGAACAGAGAAAGGGAAATTGGGAAAGATTGGCTGTTCCTCCATCATCAGGATGAAAGAAACAGTGATAAGAGTGATAGAAAGGGAAGAAACAAAGGATAAGAATAAGATAGGAAGGGTAATAACTCAATGATTAACAACAGTTTCTGCATCACTGTTATCTCCCATTATCAAAGTTATACATATTATAGCCGAGGCTATACCGATACTGTGGAGAAAGTGATCATGAAAGGGACAGATAGAAAGAAGGAGAACATGAGAAAGAAAATGATTAACGGAGGGACTGACATACTAACAAACAAACAGACGACAAAGTCGGACTCACTTTTGCTCTGGTCTCTGTTTAGATTATCCATGGAGCTGGAGAGAACAAAAAATGCCATCAGTTAATGGAACAGTGATGTTGTACATGATGTCATGATGATGATGAATATGATGATGACGATTATAATGATGATGACGAGGTTGATGGTGATTTTCAAAAATATAGTATGCCTCAAAACCGAGGCATGAAAGATTTAAATAACAGTTCCAAATTTTGGAACGTGTGTCCTTCATCAGGGAATAGATAAATACTGAGTATAAAATGATCACACGAACACACATCACGGCATGAAGATGATGATGATGATGATGATGAGGGAAATAACAGCAACACAAATGAAAATGTTCTTTTAAAAAATACAGCAAACTATCTCCCTCACCCATCTGACCTCTCTACTATAGAGATTTCTCATTAGCCCATCATAATATCAAGATCAACACAGTGTACGATGCATGACTCAGACTCTATTCACATTGAGTGCCATGCAATATCAGGAAGTAATAATCTTGTAACTGGTACAAGTACATCGACAGCATGGTTTTATGTCTACATAGCATCTCTAATGTTTGACTGTTCTCAGACCGTTGCACTGATTCTTTTAGCTTGCTGAAACTGTAGACGCGTATGTATATTGTTCTTTCATTTTCCGTTCCCATTTTTCTTCCGTCCATCCATCCATCCATCCATCCTTCCGTTCGTCCATTTGTCTGTCATTTTGTCCATCCATCCATCCATCCATCCAGCCAGCCAGCCAGCCAGCCAGCCAGCTAGCCACACGCCTACCCATTGCGCCACAAACACAGTATAAGTAGTCATCCATCCATACAGGTATACATTCATCCAGCCAGTCAGCCACCCTCCTGTCTGATCATTCTATCTGTCTGTCTATCTGTCTATCTGTCTGTCTGTCTGCCTGCCTGCCTGCCTGNGTATGGTTGGTTAAAGGACCGAAGGTACCACTGCTGATTTGTTGACTGTCTGCTTGCTTGACAGCCAAATAATTCATCTACTGATACCCTGACTGACCGACTGACTGACTGACCGACTGACTGGCTGACTGACTGACTGACTGACTGACTGACTGACTGGCTGACTGACTGGCTGACTGACTGACTGATGTCTGCCCGCCCGCCCGCCTGCTTGCCTGCCTTCCCACTGGAACCCATTCCCAGACCCGCTAATACTTCAACACATGCCACCATGGTTACACACACTACCGCTTCATCATCTTAAAAAAGTGCTGAAGTGTATTTGTAATGTGTTCCATTGTCCTTATCGAAGCAATATTCCCTTGTCAGTCTCTCTCTTTCCAGAAAATCACAACACTTACTCCTGTGACCCTGTCATAGTAATTATCATCATCAGCTATTCTCACTCTCGCGACCTTTCACCTGGGTTAGCACAACTGAGATCATATGAACGCAGTTCGTGAATGAGCGCAGTTCGTGAACTTAAACGAACTAGACCCGAGCTTAATCGTTATTTTGGACGAACTGGTCTGGATCATAACTGCCGCTATTTTGTGTACTTGATCTTAGCTTTAATTTTTTGTATAAGATCGGTTTAGTTCATGTTTACCTCGAAATTCTGAACTGAATGTCACTTTTAAAACCGAAGAGGACCTGATCTGATCTGAGAACTCCATTTTTCATGTAACTGAGCTAAACATGATCTTCTGGCTTTTTCCCCCTTAGTGAACTGAACTTGCTCTGAGCTGGCTTTTTTGGTGCACTTGCCCAACCCTGTAAATTAATGAAATTAATTATGAATGAATTAAGAACACAACTAGCTTCAGACAGCGCCCTCTATTCATAGATCTCCTTACAAAGTCATTACAGTATAGCTCATGCCCGCCTGCACAAATCTGTATTGATTCTTCTTCATTGTTTCATGTATGCCAGCTCATATGTGTTGCAATGTACTTGAGCTTAATAAAGTATTGTTATTGTCATTGTTATTGTTTTTGTTGCTTTTGAATAAGTCTCTCGGTTCTTATTCTTTCTCTGCTGGTCGTCTGCATTTGTTTTTCTTTAGATGTTTTTTACCTCATTTTTTTTTAATTCCTAAAGAAGTGTTGATTAGTATTAATAAATGCGTTGCTTTGTTTGAGCCTGAACAGAAACACATTTATAACTATCAAAAACAATAACAATAATATTAAGCTCAGAGAACAACTTGTTGTAAATGAGCAAACAACAGTAATATTCTTAAGAAGCAATTCACATTCTACCCTTCCTCTTTCTCTCTCTCTCTCTCTCTCTCTCTCTCTCTCTCTCTCTCT
>JAWQUT010000244.1:997355-1007907 GCA_033807755.1 Ellobium chinense
GCATTCCCATAGGGGTGCAATGCTAACTGCCCCTGTGACTGGGGAGCATGGTCCGGTGTGATGCCATAAATCAGTGTAAAGAGCGCACATTCTGACCTGAGCGTTACAGGTATTAGATTCTATGGAACACCATTTTGGTCTCCCGCTTGACTACAAAATTTAGTTTTTGAACCTCTGTATCTTCTTTCAAAGTCAGAATTGAACATGGAGCCCCTTCAATTCTGATTCAGAAAAATTTGCTCTATAAACTGTGCAAATGGCATGTTGGTAATAGAAAATGAACTATTCGACTCTTTTTTGTTACATTCGGACCGGACTATCTATCCTGGATACTGATCTATACGTCCTACTGCTGTTGAAATTCATCGTTATAGTCATCGTCGTCGTTACTGTTTGTCGTTTGTTGTTGGTGTTGTGATGCTGCTGTTGTGGTTGATAACGATGATGATGGTGATAATGATGATGGAGATAATGGTGTTGGTTCCGTCAGTACTTGTGACGCTACACATGGTGTGGTTTTTTGAAGTTAATGTTCCGTAATTCACTTAATGTTGCTTATCGTCAGTCTTCACAGAGGACCGGCCAGGCTGATAAGGAGCGCCAGCGTTTTGGAGGAACATCTGATTTTATGAAGATCTTTTATAAACTTCAGTCCAAGACTTTTCGGTGCTAGGTAGCTCTCCAGTGCAGGGCATAGGATTCTAAACTTTTAAAGAAACCTTATAATGTCTTTAAAAGCCAATGAACTTTTCTTCTCTCTCTGCAGCCATCTACAGAACGCTTATTTAATGGAAAATAGGCTTCGTTGAACACATAAAGTTAATGCCGCTCCTTGGAGGTAATACTTTTTTAATGATACGACGTTTAAAGAGAAAAAAGTTTGAAGACTTAAACAATTGCTGTGCACCCACACCCTCAGTAGTGAATAAAAGTGAGACTGCAGATTCATTATAAGAAAACAGGAAAAGTTGTAGATTACTGTAATTTGCGATGGCGTCCATATGTGTGTAACCCATTATGCCTACCGGTCCTATGTGAGGAGTGAAAACCAACATTATGCTTTCTTGTCGCTAAAGCTCTTTCCAGTGGGTTAATTATTAGATTTGTCACCATTATCTAATCGACTTCGTAAAATGATTTGGGGGTAGCTAGGTCTGCCCTGTCCCTCCCTCCGCCTTTCCTCTGTATATATTTCTATATGAACCCAACGCTATTCCAAACACTTTACGAGCCATAAAGTAATAGCTGATTCAGCTGAAACAAAAAACTTTTTTTGGATGAATTTATAATGAGCATCCAAAATAATGTTAATGAAGTTAATGATTTATATTATTATATGCCATCAACGTCATTATACATCATAGACTAACAGATATAACTGCAAAACATTTATGAGTGTTCCATAAATCTCGTAATAAGCGAGTTCGTGTATTCTGCACTTTTGCCACTTCGGCCATCTGTTATGCGTGTGTGGTTATCGCTGGATGTTGACAATGTGGAAGCAAACCGCCTGTTAACTTCATATGAACATCTGGTGTTAATCGAAAGTGTTTATAACAGTATAGGTTTCAGCTTACCTTGAAGAGATCCGATTAACTGAATAATAATGATTACAGAATCCCTTGAATTGAAGCACAGATTGAAAGTATCTGCAGTAAACTGAATTTCATCAGGCCTTGACTTTGAAGTAATAGAAGCAAACTAAATGTAGTATTGAAATATGGCTCAACAGTAACAGAAGTTTAAGCACTGGCTTTAACAGCCATGAACAGGTTGAATTTGTTTCTTATACACGTATTTCTGATTACACAGTGGCATGAAATTTAGGATATAATTTCTTCACAACGAGACTAGTGAGTAATGGAAATAGAAACTTAAGTGACTTCTTCCTTACACTTTACAGCTGTGCCTTACCAGTCTTTGAGAGCTGAAGTAAATCGCTGCTTCCTCAAACTGTATGGTAATTAAATATTAGTAAGAACTCTATGATATTCAGTCAGACGCTGGCAATGAACAGTAGGCCTTTACACCCAACGGTACTTTCAACGCATTGCAACTGACAGAGAAGCTTGGCACTAAACACTGGATCTAATGGAAACTAAGGTCAATCCTCCCTCAGGCCAAGTTTACACTTAAAGGAACACATCATTTTAGTCATTACATCACAAGTTGATTTAATAATAGCTAGAATGTTATTCCATTACAGTTCTATTTCACGGCATCAGGAACTTTATAATCTCTCTTAATTACAATTCGTTATAAGAGAAAGCTTTAAAAATCATTTTCATAAAAATTCCACTTCAAAGTCAAATGAGATCCACTTAACCATTTCATCACTCGGCAACTACAGTATTAACACTCCTACCTGAGACTACTTAACGCTGACAGGATATCTTTTCATCACAAATCGACTTAACAATAATATCAACTACGGTAAATCAATAAATCCATGAGAATCTGACTCAAACGTTATAATAAAAGTCTCAGAAAATCACTCCACTACACTTCTATTATGCTCAATGATAGGAACTTTCCTATTTTCTTTTATAAACTGACTAAACATTCACAGGCACTTCAAAGAATTCTTGATTCAGACTTCCTTTAAACGAATAAGAACTCATTAAATCATTTCACCACAGTTAAGCGTAACAGTCATGTCACAATTCGACTTAAAGAACTTATAGAAATCGTTTCAATAAACAGCAGGTACCGGAAGAAGAACTTAAGAAAATCCAACCTCAGAATGACAACACCAATAGGTACTTAATTAAATCCTGTCCTCACACTAAAGACCGAAACAGTACAGCTGACACAATAGCCCTAGGTCTTACATCAACATGAATGTCAGAATCCAACACTAGGAGGATAAGGCAATCTAATCGCCGATACGCTAGACATACTCCTTGCTATGTTGCACTGTGTACAGTCTGACTGACTTAACGAACAAACTTAACCCCTTCATTACTACAGTGCTGTTCGTGGGCGGCAGCACTGGTTTAACCCTTGCCTGATGAGAAATAATAGTCAGATAATGCAGGAGGGCGATTAAAATTGTTTTTCCTTCGCTCTCCTTCCCTACTCCCCCGACCTTCAAATCACAGTGGTGTGCCGATCGTAAAGATGCACATTTGGGGAGAGTGAGTAAGAGAAATAGTAGTAGAGAGGGAGACAGAAAGTTAGTGAGAGAGTAAGACTTACAGAGAGAGAGAAAGAGAGAGAGAGAGAGAGAGAAACACGGAGAAAGAGAAAAAGAGAGATACCAGTTACTAAATGTAAATGACAGTTGTGCACATTTTTTTCATTTTGTTTTCTTCTTTTCATTCATTCTTTCTGAATTGTTGTGAAATTATATTGTATGTGGTTGGCTTTGGCCCACATAACAAACGTGAAACTTGAAACGCTCTTGAGACTGAAATCAGAGCCGTAGGAGCAACCTCACAGCCCCTGCAATGACAGAGTGGGAAAGTGAGAGGATAGAAGCGCTAGGATCGGGATATACCTAAGCCTAGGAATAGTTAGCACTGGTGAAGACATCACTATAATCATTTTGATAATTCTTTGGTAAAAGCAGGATTATTTGAGGGAAGGGGGGTTGAGAATTATGCAAAAGAAGGAGGGTAAGTAAGAAGTAGTTGTTGCTTTCTCTTTAACCTTAACTTCTATCCCCTCCTCATGTCACACCTATGACCCCCTTCCCCTCAACCAAACAGAAAAGAAAACATTTCACCCATTCACAATCCTTCCTCAGTGACAAGGTCTGCATCCCACTTGTGAAAACAATCCGCAGCCCCACAACTTAACCCTTTGACAACCAAAGCGTAGTCTAGCCCTGGGCCTCATTCCTATTGACCTAAATACCTGACATGGCTACTCTGCCATCTGACTCAATGGCTTAATGACTGACATCGAGTCTATCGGTCTGCTTACAGCAGAGGTAACACAGACCAATAGCTAAACGCACCATCTTTATCACCGATCGTGTGGCTGCCACACGGTTTGTAAAGTGGACATCATGTCCTTCGCAGGTGTGTCGTAAAGTGGAGGGTTTGGGGAAGATAAAGCTAAGTTATACTCGAAAATAGTTAAAGGTTGATTAAAACATCGTATTATTATGAAACACTTCCTTGTGCAACTCCTTTGAGTAGTGGTAATACAAGTAGTCGTGGTGGTGGTGGTGTGGTAATGGAGGTGTTAGTAATGGTGGTGTTGGTGAATATGGCATAGTACAACCTGTGATATTGGTGACGGTGACAGGTCTAGTGAAGTGACCATGGTATTAAGCGTTTATCTACTGAGTCTGTTCCCAACTATTGACTGGGACATTCTGGCAATAACAGGGACTTTTTTTTTTTCAGATCTTGGATATGAAGATGGGAGATTAAATATTGCTGGGTACGGTAATGCAAATGATGGTTATCGTGGTAGTGGTGTAGCGGTGGCAATTTTGGAGGTGATTGTGACAAAAGTGCCCGAAAAATCATGAAAATCAGATTTAAAAAATAGTAGTGGTGTCAACGATGATGATGAACTGATGATAATTACCATGTGACGAAGACTGTCAGTATCAGTGCTAATATCAGTGCTAAACAAACAACCTTACAAGAAAAAATGTAGTGGACACACGCACACTATATTAGATACTGGCACAGCACAAGATGTGAAAGAGTGACTAATGGTTGTTATAAGTCTTGTATATGAGGTAGCTCTCAAATAAAGATTTCCTTAATTTCAATAATTCAAAGTTTGTTACTCTGAAATGTCGCACCTATTATCTGTTAGATATTGTCTGTCAATCTGTCAATAATGCAATGCAAATATTTACATAAATGCTATGGTTATATCACACCTGAAAAATGAGATACACATGTTAAACGACGGCATTCCTGACGTGTGTTTGACACACTAGCTGTAGCGAGTCAAATGGTCTAGTGAATGTGTCCAAAATTTCATTCCAGTGCCTATTTAACTTTTAATGTTACTGGACTTTAGATTAAGTACACTTTATTTTGGACCACCCCGACAAGTATTTACATGTATTATGTATTTAGTATGATGTGTATTATTCTATGTGTCTGTATTATGAATGAGCTGTACGATATTGTTGTATAATATTGTAAAGCGATTTCCGTACGTGGTAAATAAAAGTCATATTTCCATTTTCATATCATGTGCAAGGCAAGGTTCCCACAGGAAGAGATGTAAGGCATGTCAAAAAAAGGGAGCATGGTAGGCAAACAAATGACCTGGAACCAAACGCATTGTAGATGTATAAATATACATAACCTCCTGTGTCGCCACCTCTGCCAATATTCATTTCCACCCACCGTTCCGATACAAGGATTGCAATGCTGACCTGAATACCTGAGCTTTTTATTGAAATAAACACCTGGTCGGTCCGCGACTCCGAAATCCAAGGGGAAGCACCCATGGGAAAAGGAAACAAACTCGAAACAGATGCTGAAAGGTCAACAAATGATACTTGAAGATTGAGAAAGGTTGAAGAGGTTAATAAGGAAGGAATCGTTGATACTTCAGTCTATGTCTAGCTGCTTAGACAGATATTGGCTGGTAGAGATTTTTTTTTCCTTCAGGGGAAGGGCGAGGTTATAGTAGTGCTAAGAGTAATATAGACTTACCCTAATTGCAGTTCGTTTTATCACACTTTACTTTTTTTTTACTCAAACATACTGCTATGCAGCTATAAAACGTGGACAAAAATTTACTTAATCCCAACTGCTTCTACACTCTCGTGAAACTGCCATGCCATTATTACAGAGTCGACCTCGGTGCCTGTTGTATAGCGGAGAGGTAAGTAAAAGCGAGAGGTTTTCATTAACTAGAGGAAAAGAATGAAACAGAAAGAAGAAAACGAAGACCAAGATAACCAAATGAAGGGCTCCATGGCAAAAAGCAATACAATTCGGGGGGTGTGGCAAAACAGTCCTCATACAAAGCATTTTTTTTTTGTGAAAGGCGAAATTTTATTCTGAATTAATGTAAACCAAATGTCATTCTATGGGATGGAAATATGCATGTCTAATAAATACTCCTACTGCTACTTGAAGCATGCAAAATAAGCTAAAAATTCAAAATGGTGGATAACGCGTTTTGTCATGCAACCCTTCAAATGTCAAGCAGTCTATACACTTCAGAGTGCTGATAAAAAAAAAAAAAACTTGATGCTTTCAATCTAAAGGTTATAATACAGGGAACTACAAAGACAAAGATAATCAAATGCAAATAATATCTTATAGTGTGGCTGACAACGCAATGCTTTCAGTATGAATCAGCAAGAACACAGAGAACAACGATAATCAAATCAAATGCAAACTTCACATTACAGAATGCCGATAAAATGCAGTTTTTTTAATACTAAGCAGCAATAGCATTAAGAACTGCAAAGATGAAGATGCAGTGCAATCGATAAGCTACCACCGACCAAAAAGATAACACATTTATATGAAACACCAATATCACAAGATTCTACGAATAATACTAAGCAATAAACGTGTATAGTGTGAAATGCATTATACCAATATAACATACAGTCATTTGATATATCGTCGGTGTGGGACAACACTCCAGTAACCCACAAAATATTCGATTCCCACTTTTTTTCAATTTCTGTTAGTACCGATTCCTGTCCGTGTTTTATCAAAATATTAGCCCGATCGGGCGAAAAGTAAATGAGTTATCGCAATGTGAAATATTCCTGTAGCGTACATTTATATTACCAGTTACATCGAGTTTTTGCTTCTCCTGTAAAATTACGTTGCTGTGGGTTACAGGAGTGTTGAATCACACTGACGATATGTCTGCACACCTGATAAATTTTTCTGATAATTTTTTTATGTGTTTTTCAAAATTGTTCTGCTGTTCAATTGTTGAAAGAAAACACGCTCATCTTTCATAAAAACATTATACGGATTCTGGAAGATCCGCAAAAGCTTAGCCTGACGTGCTCGGACTAGCATGCTACACGTAAAATCCTGACCATTATCCAGCCTGGTATATTTCTTCCTATCTTCCCATTCCTCTGACTAATTATTGGTGAGGACCCTGCAATTCATCCTGTACAAGCCACCAAGGATCCGCCTCTGATGACTAGACTATTTCCATGCCCAGACTAATCTCCCTCCCTCCCCCAAAACTGTAATCAGTTTACGTTTTTAATCAGCAAACACCCCATGACTAACTTTGAAGTCTTGCCTACGGTCACGTTACATCTCCTGGTTTACAGAACACCGCCCAGTGTAAATAATGTAAGCAAATGCTGCTACATGTTTATATCCCTGGCCCTATGAAAAAAATTGGCGCCCGGGGTGTGTTAAAATTCCGTGGCAAATCAAAGCCCCCCAAAATATATCCCTTCCGATTCAACAGGCGCCTGGAAAATCAGGTACATATCAATGCGTCAGTGAGCACATCGGATAAGAGTACTCTGGAACCCGTTNTTTTTTATACTAAGCAGCAATAGCATTCAGAACTGCAAAGATGAAGATGCAGTGCAATCTATAAGCTACCGCCGGCCAAAAAGATAACACATTTATATGAAGCACCAATATCACAAGATTCTACGTATAATACATAGTAATACACTTCTATAGTGTGACATGCATTATACAAATATAACATACAGTCATTTGATATATGTCTGCACACCTGAGCAATTTCTCCGATAATTATGTACATTTTTTTTTCAAAATTGTTCTGCTGTTCAATTATAGAAAGAAAACACGCTCATCTTCCATGAAAACATTATACGGATTCTAGGAGACCCACAACAACTTAGGCTAAGGTACTCAGACTAGCATGCTACACAATAAAATTCTGATTATTTTTCAGGCTAGTATATTTTCTTCCTTTCTCCCCATTCCTCCGACTAATTGGTGAAGACCCTGCAGTTCATCCTATACAAGCCACCAAGGATCTGCCTCTGATGACTAGACTATTTCCATGCCCAGACTAATCTCCCTCCCTCCCCCAAAACTGTAATCAGTTTACGTTTTTAATCAGCAAACACCCCATGACTAACTTTGAAGTCTTGCCTACGGTCACGTTACATCTCCTGGTTTACAGAACACCGCCCAGTGTAAATAATGTAAGCAAATGCTGCTACATGTTTATATCCCTGGCCCTATGAAAAAAATTGGCGCCCGGGGTGTGTTAAAATTCCGTGGCAAATCAAAGCCCCCCAAAATATATCCCTTCCGATTCAACAGGCGCCTGGAAAATCAGGTACATATCAATGCGTCAGTGAGCACATCGGATAAGAGTACTCTGGAACCCGTTTATAATGGGTACGGTTAATATTACGGGAAGACGGTTGTATCGGGCATGATTCCAGTCCTCGCTCTTTTTCTCCTTTTCTTTGTTATTTGCTTTAAAAAAGTGTTGTTATAACGGGGACTGAACGAGCAAAAACCCGGCTGTTACGGCTTACCTGAATCACCCTCGTTCGGGTCTTTGCATAAATATTACACACGCGCAATACTAGTGATATCGGTTTGGACTTACTGCTGAAGGTGATAACATTTCCAAGACATTTTGTTCTTCCTCCCAGGAGCTTAGTGACCTTAGCTGTGGCTGATTCTAATGCATTTGTCATTTCTCTGGCCAGTTTCGTTTAAATGAAAGCAGCACTACAACTGAGCTCAGGGGTTGGACAGACATTGGGTCTGCCAATGCGCAAACCTTTGTTCTCTGGAAATAGCTTGAGGCCCAGATTTGGGTTTCCATGTCGGTTGGTTTAAACGAAGATACGCAGCGAAAAACTTTACTTGTCAAGGGCTATTAAAAGTAATTTTTTTTTGTGTGTTAGCTCAGATGCTTATCTCCAGCACTGGTCAGTAGGAATAACCAACGAAACTTAGGACATAAGTGACAGCAGTCGACAATACACAGTAATTATAGCAAATAGATAAATAGGGAGATTTGACAGCTGCTGCCTGGGTAAAAATCACCTCGCTCAGTATGTAAAGGCTGACTAAGTGAGCTGTCGCGAATTATATTAGCGGTAACTACATATAGCAGCACCAAAGCAAAGTATGCATGTTTTATGCATGAACCATCCAATTAACCTTCGGCTTAGGCCTACTTCTCTTGTCTACATACTCCATTTCGGGAATAACGGGACACGGTTATAACAACATAATGTTAAAAATCGCGATCACCCCGTTATTGCGGAGTTTCACTGTACTTGGTTTGAAGTGGTCCAGCTGGCTGCTTTCTACAAATAAGATGCCACCGTAACTTAAGCTCTGTTACATGGTATGACCAAAGGGAGTGGAATAGAGGGTTGCATGTGCACATATCGTCATATCCGTTCCACCAATCAGCGTTAGTAATTTTGGGGATGTGTCAGCTTCTCCATTTTGTTTACGAAATTTCGCCAACTTCCGGGTTCGATCCTTGCCACTAACCATCAGCTTGCGCCCTTCTAAGAATCCCAGGGCACTGCCCTTAAATCATGCATAAACCTAAACCTTAAAGTATTCTTAGGCTGCCAGACACTGGCACTGCGTACATAATCTGACTGTTTGACTTTCCTCATGCAGTGTCAAACAGAGCCTGTCATGTCTACTTCTCCACTCGCTTGCTTCAAGAATTGTACACAGTGTATGTATCTTTCAACGAAGAAATGACAGTTAGTCTTTCCTTGCTGTCTATAGCGAGCTAAATGGACGATGTTAGATCTACTGAAGTGCTCCTGAGAAAAATTGCTCGGTAACCCTGCCAAATGTGTTCTGTCCAACTTGTTTACGGTTTGCCGAACGTCCAGGTTCAGCTCAACTTTGGTGCAATCCCGTGTGCAAAACGGACAGCCCTCTATTACAGTTCTGAGAGCAGCAACACGATTTTGAGTTTGTAAGGTGTTAGAGACGGTAACTTAAATAGAGAATCTGTAATTAGTGTTTCAATCAATCAATCAATCAAATGTGTTTATTCCCATGGTAAAAGGTTTACAAAAAATGGGTAACACAGCTGACGTCCGACGGACGCAATCTTACTTGCAGACATACATTACATCATCATCACTCCCACACACACACACACACACACACACACACACACACACACACACACACACACATGCATACAAACATACCTACACAATCACAAACAAATATCATGGGGCGCCCACTGGGTCACCGTCACCGTTTGTTTGATATCAGAGTAATGAAATGAGATATACATTAAAATGTATTTAATGATTACACACTTTTATCTCACCGGAAATAGGCCCTGTTTACATGATAAAAAATCTAATATAAAACTGAGCACTTGGGATTCAAAAGCAGAGCATGGCAACATGTAAACATACTTTTGAGAATATGAGGTTCGATGTGGTGACGTTAATATGTTATATTCTGATGCTTGTGCCGACAGCATTCATAGATAGAGGAAAAAAAAAAGTGGAAAATCATCAACTTTATCTGCTAGTCTGGTGTGAGCTGTGATGAGGTAGCATCTGGTCTGTATATGCAAAGTGTGAGTGAGTGAGTGAGTGAGTGAGTGAGTGAGTGAGTGAGTGAGTGAGTGAGTGAGTGAG
>JAWQUT010000244.1:1029024-1041826 GCA_033807755.1 Ellobium chinense
ACAATCAAACAAAACCACTGACAAGGGTTCACCATATTAAAATGACCTGAAACGCAGAAGAGGAAGACAAAAATTTCGATAGATAGAGAATCTAAGACAACGACGGTGAGTCTAGGAACCTGGAAGCAAAATGAAAGAATGAACACGTGCTAAGCTTTACAAAGTAACAGAACAATAAGCCTTGCTTATCAACAACAATAAGCAAAACAAAACAAAACAAAAAAAGCAAAACAAAATCTACCATGCTAACAAACTTGACACCTGTTGGTTCCTGCAACTGTGAGAATTTTTATTTTGGTTATCTTGAAAAAGGCTGCGGCGGTCCTACTTCCTGAAGAACTTTCATTTTTTTCTCCAGTATTATTATTACTTCCTAGATTATTTTTACTTTTCTTCAGAAATGTTATTACTTCCTGAATTACTTTTTACTTTTTCTTCTGATTGTTATCACTTCGTGGATTACTTTTACTTTTGTTCAGAATTGTTATTACCTGCTGGATTACTTGTTACTTTTTCTTCAGATTTGTTACTACTTCCTGGATTATTTTTACTTTTTTCTTCAGAAGTGTTATAACTTGCTGGATTACTTTTTACTTTTTCTTCATTATTATTATTTCTGTGTTATATCGTGAATATATTTTAAAAAAATGCTAGCCTGGACAGAACAACATATGAATCTACCTGCACAACGTGCGGTACACCTCTATCTATTCTTAGATGCTTCCCATTGAATCAACACATCTACTTCTGTCTCGTCTTCTTTCTTTCTGTCAATATACTAGATTATTCAACATTCTGTGTATGCACTTCGACATCAATAAAAAAAAAAACAAAAGCTTTGAGCAGTGGGAACATGGCAGTGATGACAGAAACAGAAGAAGGTGAAGAAAAAGAAAAATATCTGATCTAATTTCACTACCTTCGTGTCATAAGGAGAAGAAATGATATATTATTTGATAGTTTCCCTTGGAGACTGATGCGCCAGAGAAATCAAATAAGCTTTGGCGCAAAAAATAAACAAAGAAGGTCCGAAATTATTTTGTACTCTATCGCCATGGAAGTGAATTATTGAGAGAGCAACTTAATCGTCAATTGAAGGACATGAAACATTATTATGTATGAACAGGATTTGAAATAAGACAGACGTTCACTGTTAGTGCAATGCGCCACAAGGCAAGGAACATGAAACAACTGTTTGTTATATTTATAACAAACATTAAGTACTGGATAAAGAGAGGGGAAACAGAGAATAACAACACTACAAAATATGGGGAAATTCATCAAAGCCTGTTGCATTCCATCACATGACTCAGAAAAAAAACAATACAAATCGTGTCTTATTCCCAGACCAGTTTTCACGGTCTTCCATAAGTTTTGCAAACTCGAAGAATCCTGGCAAACTCTTCAGCACTTTGCCAGATGGGCAGGGTTTCCTACGTAAACTGTTTACATCGTTGATGAGATAGTGGCACGCTATATCGAAAGGATGCTTTGGGAGATCTGATGCTATTAATATTATTCGTTGCGCGGTGATTCTATAAAAGACATTGTGATTCCCAGAGCGTAAGAGGTGTAGATCTGGGTTCATTATCAGGCATGAACGAAATTTAAATCATGAAAGCAAAAGTGCGTGGTTTCATCTTCATTAGACGATGAGTTTAAATCTGATAAACTCTGCATAGTCTCTTCCAATACAGCACTTTCATCTTTTTGGAATGAGAGAGAAAGAGAGAGATGAAAGAGAGGAAGATAGCCTTAGACTGAAAATAAGGCATAAGCTCCAGCCTGCTACACCCATAAATTTTAATTTATATATATATACACACACACAAACACACATGACTAATAGTGAATTAGCGTGAAGTAAATGAGCACCAGATAATTACTAGCTGGATAAGACAATGCAATATCCCATTCCACATCCTCTTCCTCTTCCGCCTTCTTCTAAGTCCTCATGTTCTTCTTCTTCCGTTTCTTCTCCTCCTTTCTTGCGCCTTCTTTTCGTTTGACGAAGAAACCGATAACGCTAAATACGTCATGGCAGGCGCCAGCAAGGGGCAGATAATCGAGAAACCACCCACTCCATGCGGCAAAATAAACATCCAAAGGTAGAGTCGATAGCAATCAGATATTGTCGTCAGATTCTGATCAAAGCATACGGGATCTCAGCCTTTCGGCTTAGGGTGCCCAACTCTTCATTAAACAACGACTGAGCTATCGGGTAGGATCGTTAGTAAGTCTGTGGCAGCAAAACTGTATTATTTAGATAGACTGTCTTGTGAAGAGAGGGAAGTCACATGTGAGCACCACTTGGGTCGCCAACTGACTCTCTTGCACTCGCAACGACTTTCTTGCACTCGCGGCAAAATCTTTACAAGTCATGCTCAGCTTCCCCAACCAAGGACCCAGCGAAGAGCTCTGGTGCTTGTTCTTCTCGTGGCGATGTGAGAACCGCTGCACATTGCTGGGCATCCTTTTCCGAAGGTTTGAGAACAGTGTCGGCTTTTCGTAAAAGTGCAAGCCGTGCACTGCTGAGTAAAACTTAAGCTCGGAATGTAAAGAAATCAAAACTGATTTCCATTTCATTTTCATTTCATTTATTTCATTCTGAGCCCAAGTTGCGGTATGCAACATATGGACAAATGGATACAAAATATACGGCAAATATAGTAAGGGCAAAAATACAGAAGCCAAGTAACAAAGTAGAGACGCCCTTTTATTCAGGGCATTTCTTTTGTCTTTCAGCTTCGCATTATCCTCTTAGGGGCTTAACTGGTTTTTAAAAAAATGGACAATCAGAGTACAAATTTTGTCCTTTGGACAGATTGTGTAGAAATAATTGTATAACATAAAATCACACCATAAAAGTGGTGAAATTCAGTCTCGAATTTGTTAAAAAATAATTGTTGCAGGCAGTGTTTCCCAATGGTTTCATCGGTTGTCTTTTGTGCGGGCTTGTGATCAGCAAAAAACACCAAATGTTTAATCCCTTTTCATCTCAACTGAAATTGTGAAAAATCTAAATGAAGGCCCCCCACTGTTAACAGTTTATAATTTGAGCACAGTGCTGGCACCAGACCGGCGGACTAGCCTTAGCCATCTCGGAACATCCCTGTGGTTTGAGGAGAATTTTTTTATTAAATGCCTCAAAGAGGCTTTTACAATGTGGCTCCTGCAACCTGAATGCAAGCATATATACAGTATCCTTACTATTGAGAGAGAGAGCAAGAGCTCTCGGTGTGATCTAGTCTATATTTAGGTTTATATTGTTATGTGAAGATAAAATGGAGAGGGGGGAGGGAGGGAGTAGTTGCACGAGTACCTATAGGAGTCATAATCGCTACTGCTGGAGGTCAATTAGTAGCCGTGGTGAATTTGGTGTGCATAGTACATTTGTAATTAAGGGGAACGTTCACCGGTATTGGAACCCATTTTTACTGAGCTTGAATAATGTTCTGGCATCATGATGGACGTCGCGGACAAAATGCAGACTCTCGATACTGAAAAAGGATGGGAACCATAGTTCTTTTGCAATGTTTTGTCAGGCACAGACTTATAATTGACGGAAAAATAACTTGATCATTTACCAAACATAGGTTTTGTTCTTGCTGCATATATTGTGTTTATGGTAGGTTATAGTGCATTGCAGTGGTGCGCTCTACCTTTTTTCTAACTCAGTATATAATGCATACAAACTTGCGCATCAAAGTGCCAAATAGTATGATTTGTTATGAGTGGTGATATTAGGAAAACTTTATTTCAAAATACAGTGGTCACTTCACCAGCAGATACCGCATATGAATCATTAATGTATAATTATCAGTTTAGTGCAGTATTCTTTGTCTCAAGAACAACTTACGGGCAATTAAAGCCCTCAAAGAGATATTGCTGAGAGATAAGCTTATAAAAATATAAAAGCCTCTGAATGATATGCACCTCTTAAATATGGAGTCGAGTAACAACTGCATTTGTTTGAGACAAAAGATTTCGTACGATCACCACTCACAACATCAAAAAAAATGTACTGTTTAGCACTTCGGTGCGCAATTTTGCATGCAAAATGTACTAAATTTGAATAGGATACTACGCACCATAATAATGCATTGTAATCTACAGGAAAAAAGCCCATGTCTACCCTCAGGAAAATTAAATCTCTTAAGCCACCATTTTGGCTGTGCTTACATGTAACCGTCGTCATGTTATCCATTGTTAGGTACATATAGCAATCACTCCACTTGACCTACATTTGAGGCCAGGTCTGTTTCGCATTCCCGTCTTACTAATACTCGCTACGGGCTGGTATAACAAAAAAGGTCAAAAGGTCCATTTGGATAAAGTGAAGTAATTCACCTCTTGCTTTGACCCCTAAAAGTACATGTATTTACACTTCTTGCTTTGACCCCTGAAAGTACATGTATCATTCAGAAAAAAAAATGAGAGCTTGCGCATTGACGATGGGATCTCTTACCATCGTAAGAATACATTAGTGCAACTGGTGCTGAACGCATCCTTAGTAGTGATCAATATGCAGAATTCATGTAATTCTTACGACGGTTAATGTGCAAGATCTTAAAAAAAGGCTGGTGTCTTTCCGCTTGTCCCTCCCTCTCCCTTCCTTCACCTCCGTCTCTCTCGCCTCATATTCCCCTACTCTGTCTTCTGGTACCACGTCTAGGCTATTTTGACTTCTGTCCGTCAGCCTGTCCACCCTCAACAGTTCTCCAACTTTCTGGTCCGTTCAGAAATTTCTTCTCTGTCTCTCTCTACTTCATTGACTGTTTAGTTCTCTAGTTGTTACCTAGTGGTCCCCTCCCCCTCCTTCTATCCCCCCTCACCCCATCCCCTCCTTCTATCCCCCCTCACCCCAAAAAAAAACCCAAAACCAACACTCACTAGACGATGCTTGAATTTGCGTAAGAGATGGGAAGTCACCACTCCTGAAGTCATCAAGATGTATTGACGCATAAGATATATAGATTTATACGGGAAGTGCATTGAAGAGTTATCCTCCGAAAATCATTAATTCCCTTGAATGTTTCTGGCTTCCAGTGAGTATGCAGGGACGATTAACTCTCAGCCTCATTCATGTAGGCCGAAGGCATCGGAGAGTCAAACACTAATTATTTCCCCTTGTACCTCAAATTCCAGTGACTATGCCGGGGTACTTAATTCTAGTATGCAATTGGTCCAAACTATACGTTCCAAGTACTTCTCTAAGCAGGTGAAGGGGAATATCTGGCCCTCCCTTCCAGTTTCTCACCCCTCGGGGTCCTACGCCGCTGCTCGCGGGATAAACCTCTGATAATAGCCTCATAATCACCTGCCCTGGCACTTGAATTGCTATAATCGGAACGGAAGAAATGGTTACATCTGGCATGAATACCTGGAATTCCACCCTACAATTCGACTGTAAGTATATCTCCAACATGCATGTGACGAAAAATCACCGGCGCTCAAATCTGTTTTCCTAATCGATCAAAGCATATTTCGCAGTGAACATAGACATTATCCATGGCAGCTAGATCTAAATTTGGATTAGTTAGGGGCATGCAAGTGTAACCAGATGGAAAGGCGTATCTCTTCTAGAACGCATTTATTATCATTAATGGGAGAGGAATGTGGGCCTAACTTTTACATATTATCTTGGGAAGTGTGCCACTAGGGATTTTACCACATTACTGTAAAGCATCAATTTTGAGAAGAATAAACGTAACACTTAAAATTTTTCTTTCCCCACCGGTGGGGAATCGAATCCAGAGTCTCTCGGTTTGCAGGTCTAAACGTGCTGCCACTATAACACAGAGACGCTAACATCACAGCAATTTAAGCTATTTAAGGCACGTGTAAGTCTACAGGTTACCCGTGACTCTGACACCATCTGCTCACACAAAGTTTTCTATAAAAGGTTTTCGTAATAAACGTGTTCGAGTGTATTCAATTCTCATGACGATTCATTACACACAACTTCCCACATACACCAGGATTACAAATGACTACGCTGGAGCCACACGCGCTCCCTCCCTTTCCCCAATCCATCCCCTTACCACAAGAGTTTTCGACAATGCTTCTCTCCTTTCCTCCCCCTTCGCAAGGTTTACGACATAGAAGCAGGGTAATGGTAAAGCTGTCTCGTTGACTGGACTTAACTGTTAACAAAGTTAACAGACATTTTATGTTTTTACAATGATATTTTTAAAGCGAATACATTAGCCCCAGAATACATGCGCACACGGAGTTTTCTTATTTTAAATTCCGCATGCTTTCTTGCGGCTACAATGGGAGCTGATGGCAAAACCACAATGAAAACAAAATTTCTCTAATATATGTGTAGATATTTACTTCCGTACTTTGAATGGCACCCTCGGTTACTAAACTGCCTGCTCACAAATTCATTCTTTCCGCTGAAGCAATAATTACATCTTGAAATTAACCTGTAGTTCAGGAGGGATACATTTTCCCGTTTCATGCTAAAATGACTATTTTATCTTGCGCTTTTAATTATTTGTCACTCCGTCTGCCCGTCAGTTCTTCCACCTGTCTATCTCAGAGTCGATCTGCTTGTCCGCATGTCCATCTATCTGTCTCAGAACCAGGTATTGCCTCTGCCAGCTCGTCGGTCTATCTTGAGACATTCCAGGTCTAAAATACCATTACCCTGCTTATGAAGAGGGCACTGTGCCACTTGGTGCAGTCTTCTTGACCTCTTCTAGACATTCTTTAAAACATTCTTCTCTTAACAGATGCTGAGGTGAGCAGGCGAATCACAAGTGACTAAATGAGCTATGTAATTTAGCCAGACTGTAAGCGCTTCTTGACATGAAAGACCCCCTTTAATTTCAAGCCCTTGGCAGCATTTACGCCTTCTCCCTTATCTCGTTATAAACAATTCTCTTTGCTATGTCATGGGCTATGAGCAGGGCTGGGCAGAACTCAGATCCTAAGACCGCAGCTCGTGAACATTGGTTCAGTTCACCTGAACTTGATCTGAGCTTAACAGCGTTTCTGGACAAACTGATCTGGATCTGAACTATAGCTATTTCGGGTGCTTGATTGAACTTTACTTTTTTCGCCTAAATTTCAGTTCTGTTCACATCTACCCTGAAAACCAACATCTAATGTCGATTTCTAAAACCAATGGGAATTGATCTGATTTGAAAACTACTCAATTTTCCATAGAGCTGAGCTAAACTTGATCTTAGACCTTTCCCACTCTAGTGAACTGACTTTTTCAGTGAATTTGCCCAAACCTGGCTATGAGCTGCCGATTTAGCAAATTCTATCTGCCGGAGGGGAAGGGGGTGGGGTGAGATGGCAAGGAGATGGGGGACGNAGCCTGAAGAGAAAACAAAGCACACATCGATCCCCTAATTGTTGGAAAGTGCTCGCTCATTCCGTAATAACTGTGAGTGGTTCCACTATTTGGTTTATGGCGAAGACACTGTGGGGACTGGAGGCACGCCCCTTGTTCCAGTCATTCTACATACATACAAACAAAATGTATCACTGGGTGCTCTCCACCCCTCCCCCGCTTGAAAGAGATTGACAGCTACCCCCTCCCCAAACCCCTTAATGACCACTATCGTTTCACGAGCCACTACCTCTCCCCTTTCCAACTAAGTGTCCATTTGCTTGGTGATTGGATGTACTTTTACACCTTCCTACTTCCACCCCAAACTGCCTGAAAGATTTGGACTGCGTTAACTCTGCCTGCCTGCCTGCCTGCCTGCCTGCCTGCCTGCCTGCCTGCCTGCCTGCCTGCCCGCCTGCCTCCTTCCCTGCCACTCCTTTTATCACCCCTCACTTTTGTCCTCCTTCCTATTTCTGCTCTCCCTCCCTTTGTTCTCTTTCTTATTTTTTGTTAAAACGCGATAACTTTCTCAACCTGGATGCGATAAAGATCTCAACCCTGGATCCTATAAATTTTTCAACCCCGGATCCTATAACCATAACATGTGGTTTTACCCGCAAAGTTTCATTGCCCATTATCTTCCTAATTGGTCTTGTCCTTTCATGTTACTCCCCTAAATTTAAAACAGGTATACCCTACCTCAAATTCTCACCCCCTCCTCTCCCTTTTCAACCTACATGAATATTTCTTTTCCAAAAAACGAAATAAGACACATTTTCTACAGCCAGATAATAATAACTTGTCGCCTCACAAATTAGGCCATCTATATTTATCTCAGTGCCCCCTCACCTGCTCCAACTTCACAGGCCCGTCCGGGGTATAAGTGAGGAAAGGCACTATCAGAAAGCTAAGGTTGCCGGAGCCTAACTGGTCAAAATGATTGGACTATCAGTGTCGATAGTAGCAGACTATAAAATCTTTCATTTGGACAGATTATGCAGAAATAATCGTATAACATGAAACCACACTGCAAAAGTGGTGAAATTCAGTCTTGAATTTGTAAAAAAGTGATTGTTGCAGGCAGTATTTTCCAATGGCTTCAGCGGATTTCACTTGTGCGTGCCTGTGATCTGCAAAAGAAGGCCAAATTTTTAAACCCTTTTCATCTAAATTAAAATTATGAAATATCTAAATGAAGGACCCCCACTGTAAATAGTAAAAAATCTGAGCACAGTGGTGGGACTACATCTGCAGACGAGCCATGGCCATCTCGGAAGATGCCTGTGGTCCGTGGAGAAATTTTTATTAAATGGCTCAAAGAGGCTTTTACAATTTGGCTCCTATAACCTTGAGTTCAAGCAAACACTCTACATCGAAGCGATTTGGTTGGGGTTTTTTTTCCGAACTTCACGTGGGTAAAACATTTCATCCTACTTAGAACATTTGCAGATCGCTAGGTTGCTGTTCCTCAAAACATTACGATAAAGAAAAGGGAGGGCGTATGCAGGTCGGGAATATCTGGATGTCTCTGATCTTGAAGACCTGGAAGCTCTCAGTGTCTGAACTGCTTTAAACAGAATAGGTGACCTGCCTTATGTTTCTGAGTGAATCTGTAAATCAGTGCTGGACCGGTATCGATACCCAATAATCGATACCAAATACTTTTTGAGGCATCTTTATTGGCCAGTACCTGTCATAAAGTATCGAGAAGTTCGATGGGCTTTTTTTTTTCAGGTCTAATATCTGAAAGATTCAAGACTTGTTTATCACTTGTAAAGAAGAACTTGCCCCCAGACAGCAAAGTAAAACGTATTTTTTCAGTTAATTTTCCTGTAAAACAGAAGCATGAATTGTAGCTTTAGTTATGCTATAACTTTGCACCAAATGACAAGACCAGGCATGTCCTAATTAAATTTTATTATTGCAAAGATCTGCCTCAGTCATTTTTTTTGAGGTTTTGAGGAACTTATCGCTCTCAACCTGTTGCTCAAAGCAAACCAACGAGGCAGATGTGGTTTGGCTTGTAAAATAACGATTCAAAACTCTACATTTGTTTTAACTGGAAGAAAGAAAGAAAGAAAGATTGCTGATCATACTACTATAAACAACTCAAATCATCGATACCAGCAAATACTCGGCATCACATCGATACGTGAAACGTAGAATTGGCCCAGCACTACTGTAAACTTAAATCCGTAAATGTAGCAGCACCGTGTTCTACATCGCATCGATACCCGAAACTTGGAATTGGCCTAGCACTACTGTAAACTCAATTCCGTACATGTAACAGCACCGTGTTCTACATCGCATCGATACCTGGAACGTGGAATTGGCCCAGCACTACTGTAAACTCAGTTCCGTACATGTAACAGCACCATGTTCTAGGTTCGATGGGGGAAGAGCACGAGTAATGATGAGAGTCGTGTGCTCTACAGGTTCTTGGCCCTCGGGGGCTCCCGGGATAACTTAATTTACTAGACATCATTCTGACGGAGAATAATAGCGCACACTTGTTTCAAGTTTATGAGCGCCTTTTATCATGTCTGTCTCTGTCTCTGTCTCTCTGTCTCTGTCTGTCTGTCTGTCTGTCTGTCTGTCTGTCTGTCTGTCTGTCTGTCTGTCTCTCTCTCTCTCTCTCTGTCTCTCTTTCTCTCTGTCTTTCTCCATCTCTCTCTCTCTCTCTCTCTCTCTCTCTCTCACATACACACACACACACACACACACACACACACACANCACACACACACACACACACACACACACACACACACACACACACATACATAAATATAGACCGGTTTACATCGGAACTCAATTTTTCAGAACACCACGAGTGAAACATTTATTACGAGTGGAAATTTTGCAGATCGCTCGCTGATTTATTGTCCCCCCGATCGCTGCAGTAACGAAAAATATTGGTACAAGAGTAAAAATATCTTTTATTGTAATATGAAAGCAAATGCATATGAGTAAAGGCAGTCTCCACGGTCATTTGTATGCGGGGCTTGATTTTCAACAGGTACAATCGAATGGCACAGCTTCAAACGTTCGTGCCCCTCTCTCTTTCTTTCTTTTACTCTCTCTCTCTGAGTCTCTCTCTCTCTTACTCTCTCTCTCTTTCTCTCTCTCTTACTCTCTCTTTCTCTCTCTCTCTCTTTCTCTCTCTCTCTCTCTCTCTCTCTCTCTCTCTCCTTCTGTCTCTCTCTCTCTTGTTCGTCGCTTGCTTTACCCTCTCCAAGTGCTCATAACGGTTTTGTAACAGCCCTGGTATGTTAATGGGAGATCCTCAGTAGACTACCCACTTTCTCCTCGCTAAGTCCCCATAATAGATTCCGAGATCCCCAGCTAGACGTCGATGTCACTTATAAGGATGCCAAGATGACGTCAGTGATAGGGTGTGAACTCGTCCGGTTCCATTTCAGTACGCCATGTCGCCAGATGTTTTGAGTGCTTGCGCAGTAACGATGGGATCTCTTACTACCGTAAGACTTACACTATTGTAACGGTGCTGAATGCAGTCTCTGTAACGTTAAACACGCAAAGAGCTTGCGCATTTACGATGGGATCTCTTACCATGGGAAGAATTACATACAATAGTGCATCAGTGCTGAATGCAGCCTTAATAGCGTTCCACATGCAGGGTTAATGTAATTCTTACGATGGTAAAAGATCCCATCATTAACGCACAAGTTATCGATTTTTTCTTAAATGTGCTCTCCACAGATTGAAGTATCTACAAAAGGGACAAAACACAGGTTTTACGTCACAAGTAACCTCCTCTCCCCTCCCCATTCTATCCCCGTGTCGCTCCGTATCCAAACGATAAACAAGTTCTATTAACTCATCACCAGCCCCCTCCCCCTCTTTCAAATCACCCCCCTCACCTCCTTCCTTCTCTCATCCTCCCCTCCCACAACGACCACCTTCTCTCCCCCCCCCTTCCAACTCCCCATTTGTACTCCCTCTCGGCAACACATAATTGCAAACCCACGGACCCCCAAATGGCCCAAGGTCTATTACCCATCTCCCAGTAACGAGGCCACTACAGCTGATTATGTTCGGCTGTCAGCGCGCTGACCCAAGTGATCATAACTGATCGACCAGCCGATTCCATCAGCATCCCTAAGGGCACGCACTAAACCACACTCGGACACGGCACGACGTGGAAATCGCCACACGGCTAGACTTTATGCGTATCTCCTTGTACGATGATGTCAAAGCCGTGCGTGGCATTCCCAGTCTGTAGCCGTATGCACAATCCTCACGATAGTTCAAACACTGCAAAAACCACATGAAACTCCCAAAATATTAGTAATGTTCTTTATAGTTAACACAGTACGGCTTATGGCCACTGGTTGTTTTCTGTTATAGACGCAGATTGTTTACAAATGCTGCTAATGTAAACGAAAATAATAAACCTGGTGAATGAAAAATTGCCATTGTTGACAGCTAAATATAAGGTCTCCTTCCACTGCCACCATTATGAGACAGAAAAAAAGGTATGTCTGAATTGGAGGCTTTTGGTAGGCTTCAATGAGCTCATGAAAATGTCGAGATAAAATAAATGTCTGGCGATGTGACGTGCCGTGTTCGGATCCAGTGGCTTAACACCCTGAATGAAAAGGTTTTGTCTGCTGACCCTCAGAACGTTGCCCTTAATAAATAGGCTTTTTTGGGATAATCACGTTCACTGGGATTGCCGTGGGCAAGGGTGGTGGGGGAGGTGCCTTTGCAGGACTATAAGGACATGTAATGCAAAGTATAACATTCCAAGCGGTCGATTAATCATCTGACATGCTGATCAATAAAATGATGATATTAAATTATTATAGCAATGATTCAATCAAAGAAGCGCTGACTTCACAGAAATTCCACATTAGGCATAATAATGGATGAATGCTCTGGAATCCTGGATGTGACAGAAGGATGGGGGAAGCAGGGGGAGGGGAAGGAGGTTGCGAAGTGTGTCACTCTAAGTGTGGTATGGTGGTTATCAGAATAGTATATAGACCTATATATCAATGACATAAGTAAGAATGAAGTGCAAATGTATAATTTGTTAATATTATTACGTTCTGGCTTATGCCCACAATAAAGAGAACTGAACTAAAGTGAAATGATTATCCCATCGCTGATTCATCCAAAGAAGCGCGGACATTACAAAAACTCTGCATTTCATACACATTGACACATGCCTTCTATAACCTGAACTGAACTGAACTGATTATCACATGACTGATTCACCCGACGAAGCAAGGACATTACAAAAACTCCGCATTTCATACGTACTGACACATGCCTTCTATAACCTGAACTGAACTGAACTGATTATCACATGACTGATTCACCCGACGAAGCAAGGACATTACAAAAACTCCGCATTTCATACGTACTGACACATGCCTTCTATAACCTGAACTGAACTGAACTGATTATCACATGACTGATTCACCC
>JAWQUT010000244.1:1051237-1061628 GCA_033807755.1 Ellobium chinense
ATCATCATCATCATCATCATCATCATCACCCTCACCACCACCACCACAACACTACCATCATGTTCATTGTTAAACCACCACCAAATTCGCCTAACATCATATTACCTGTTGTTGCGACGAGGAGATACAGGATTTGTATAGAAGGAAACATATGATTAAAAGCTGCTTGATACATTCATCAGCAAATTGAAGATAAGGAAAAGATAAGGACAACAAATTAAAGATAATCAACGAAGGGAAACAGTACCCGTAAGAGATTCCGAAAACTTCTATTGGCCTCATTAAGCCCCCCCCCCCCCNACCCCCGAAAAAAAAAACCGTGTACTCTCTTTAAGTGTGTCACTCATAAGAACATCAGCGATGAATAAGTCTTCCTAAATAGTTCTGGAGCATCCACTGAGGCTCTAGAGAATGCTGCTTTCAATTTAGGGTTTTCACTGAAGTTTTAAGCTACCAGCCGCCGATTAAAAAGATGTCAGACATGTTTATCTCAACAAGAAATGGCCATTCAGTACATGAAGTAGTGAATAAGACCTGAGACTTTAAATTCATTCTACAAACTCAGAAAAGAACGCAGCATAATTACTATGTGGTTCACAAATGTACATGCAGGAACCATTCTGGGTTTTAATATCTGTCCAAATGAAAGGACAACAAACAAACAAACAAAAAAATGATTGTTCTCACTTCTCACATTGTAACTATCCTCATACTCTCTCTTCCTTATCTTTGAGACTTTCCACCTTGTGTTCCTTGACCCTGAACTCCGTAGCAGGTGCGGCGTAACCTTCGGGAAGAGAAGGAGGGGACTACCAGCGACTGAATGACCCAGTGTCACTGTTTGTTATTTCTTGTTGCATAACGGTTGTGTCCATAATCTTTTTCAGCAATAGCAATTAATCTGGCATATTGATGGAACATGAACGCCAATAAACATAACGATACGAGAGGCATTAATAATGGGATCTCTTACCATCCTAAGAATTACACTGGCTTTGCATGTTGGAAGCTACTAAGGGTGCATTCGGCACCGATGCACTTTTGTAATTCTTACGATGGTAAGAGATCCCATATTTAATGCGCAAACTCTCAGTTGACAAAAAGGGAAGGGCTTTAGGTTCCCAGAATTCGTGCTACACTATCAAATACAGCAAATGTTGGAATTGGGTGGATATAAAGGAGAAGGCAGAAGCTGAAAACTTGCAGGAAAGCACAGTAAGGACCCACAACTAGACAACAACATAGACACTTAGAATATGAATTCTTCGCTGAGTTCTGTATCAGCGAACTTAGCATATCTGGAGCTGTCTGGAGAATAATGATGTTGTTTCTGTAAACAAGTGACAAGTAACAAGTGTTGGACTAATAATAAAAAGTATTCCCAAAGATCATTCTAACTACATTGCAGTAAAAAAAAATACATGTATGTCAGCTGGATTACTTAAATGTAGAATCGGTCACATATTTATAAAAATTGTCTCTGGATTTCATAGGCTACATCGTGGTTCGGGCCTCCATTTGCAAAATATTTTCTGAGAGATTTCAGTATTTTGTTCAGCAAAAGGCTATAATCCCATGCAAAGGTACCGATTTTCGTGGCTATGTCGGGTGTGTCAGTCGCAAAAAAACTTGTTACTTTTTCGGCATTACCAATATTCCAAGATATTCCAACAAATTTAAGTGCATTTTAGAGACCTAAAGAGATTTTGCATCCAGTAAAAATTCCAGTTGGGCGTGTGAATGGACCCTGTATTATTTCAATTTTGCTGGACTTCGACTATAAAGAGGTGCGAGAAATAATGACTGTGTTTTTTAAAAACTATGTCTATCATTAATAATTAGCTGTGTGGAGATTTATTTATTTACGTCCCTATACACTTTTAGAAAGGCTTTATCCAATAAAGTAAGCTACAGTGTCAAGGTCGTTCACAGGGTTTTCAAGCTGGACTGTCCCACTAAACCAATTTGGAGTGGAGATCCTCTACCCCTATGTAGAGGGGCTGGATGCCAACGCTCCTTCTCAAGGGAACGCATAGTCTCGAGCGCGGCCGACGGCGGCCAGACTTGGAGGTTATTATGAGATTGTGAAGAAAGGCAACGTGTTGTGGCTGTTCATTTTTGGGCGACTTAGGAGGCTACTTAGCGCCACCTGTGGTCACTTCGACTTAGCCAAGGGGGATAGTGGAAGTAATTTACCGGGCTAATGGTTCGGGATAAAGGGAGCCGTGGTGGGCAGGGGGTGTACTGTATTAAGCATAGATATTATTTTGTAAGTTTTGGGGCTGGGGCAGTGGGGGGCTGGCCTGTGAGGAAGTGCATTCTTGAGCCCCTCCCCCAGCCGCCCTACTCCCTTCCCTCAGCCCACCTCCTCCCCCCCCCTCCAAACTCTCAACAGATTCATAGTTCTGTTTGCTTAGATTTGTTGTTCTTTCTTTCCTTTTGGATCGCCGTCCAAAATTCTAGTGATCCGAAATTCCATCGGCCCATGCTGATATGAGACGACAGTTGTCTCAGCAGGTTGTAATTATAGAAGTAGTGATATTGTATTTTTACCATGGTATTGCTTTCAGGCACCGCCAGAGCTACTGGAATGAAAAGAGACTGAAAAACAAGGAAAACGCTAGACTATGTGCGCATTCGTCTTGCGTTTAACGCGACCATTTAAAATTACCATGGTGAATGCGTTAACCTCTCTACTAATAAATGGAAGAAGTTGAGAGTGGGAAATGGAGGGAAAGTACTTGGGGAAGGAGAGGAGAGTGGAGTAGACTATGAGTTTTTGAAATTTACAACCTACATCTAGTATATAATTTGTCAATAGCTGAAAAGAAAACCATGAAATCTTGAAGCAGAAAGGAAACAAATTAGGGAACTGAAAGAAAAAAAAATGAAAGATGAAGAAAATAGATGATCAGCAAAGCAGTTTTTGTATGTGCTTGAGTTTAAGAGATTGAAAAGAAGAACGAGAGAGAAAGAGAAAGAGAGAAAGAGAGAGAGAGAGAGAAAGAAAGAGAATGCAGACTGACACACAAAAAGAATTATTAACACATTTAAGAGTTAGAAAAGGCGAAAGAGAAAGCCAGAGAGAGAGAGAGAGAGAGAGAGAGAGAGAGAGAGAAAGAGAGAGAGAGAGAATGCAGACTGACACACAAAAAGAATTATTAACACATTTAAGAGTTAGAAAAGGAGAAAGGGAAAGCCAGAGAGAGAGAGAGAGAAAGAGAGAGAGAGAGAGAGAATGCAGACTGACGCACAAAAAGAATTATTAACACATTTAAGAGTTAGAAAAGGAGAAAGGGAAAGCCCGAGAGAGAGAGAGAAAGAGAGAGAGAGAGAGAGAGAGAATGCAGACTGACGCACAAAAAGAATTATTAACACATTTAAGAGTTAGAAAAGGAGAAAGAGAAAGCCAAAGACAGAGAGAGAGACAGAGAGAGAGAGAGGGAGATAGAGAGAGAATGCAGACTGACACACAACGGAATTTAAACAATCTCGAACAGAAATTTCTAAAAATTCCACACCAGTTCTGTGTTTAATTGTTCTTTTCTTGATACCAAAACAATCTCTACGTCTTTCAACACAATAATATGAACAGAACAAATAATAAATATGTTTGCATTAAAATACACAATATACCAAAAGAAAGGATACCAATATGAAAAAAGTAATATAATCAGCAATATTTGACAGTTTGCTTTTGCATAAAAGGGCCAATCTATTATCTTACATGAAGGTTGCTTTGTAAGCATTTAATATACACTTTGAAACATGAGAGTATTTTTTGAGTCAAAATGTGAATTAGACTTAAGAGTATGTGAAGTGGAAATGAATTGGAATTAAGTGGAAACTATATATATATACTGTAATAATTATGCCTACATACTGTTTTAATTATGCTTATGTACTGTATTAAATCTGCACTGACTGAAAACTGGACAATGGTTTCCCAAAACTTCCTGCTGAAGTTCATTTTGAAGTTCTTCCCTACTCAATGCAATTTCCCTTTTCCATCTTACCCAATGCCGTATATGTTCATCTCTTTTAAGCAAATGTAGAGTTATGTGGAGCAAAGTTTGTGAAATCTTCAATTTCATAGTCCTTTAACTCCCATTTTGTTGGTGTAAAACAAAAAAGATTTTCCACAGTATTGGAAAGAACTGTTTGGTGCATTTCATATATTGTATATCTATTCCATATAAAGTTCATATTTTGTATATATAACATATAAAATGCTCATCATTACATTTGTGCAAAATGTAACATGAATCATTTCTTTGGCACCTCAGCCTCAGAATAGAGGATTTCCAGTAAATGCTGATAAAATAACCAAACCTATTAGTACTACATAAATTTTTTAAAAAAAAAATAATCACAAAAATTAAAACTTGCCAAGCATCATACTCTATTCTACAAATAACATGCAGTCTTGATAAAGTGTCTAACCACGAAACGTTGACTATTATTTTTTTAAAGAAATCTATTATACATTTTTAAGAATGTTTTGTGTCTTACCTGGGCAGGATCATATTAAATTTCTACTAATAACATGCAACATCTTCTTGCAATATTGACCTGTGTGAAGAGCATGTGATACGACTATATCCTTAGTCCATCATATACAATGAAGTAAGAGAATATCAGCAATTCATTTTCTCTCCACTAATGTCTGACAAAATAATTTCCAGAGTGATGGCATCAGCTTATATTTCTTCCTATTACTCTTTTGTGATACACTCCCATGTCCAATCAATAACACAGTCATTTGTTTGTTTTATGGCATTTCAGCACTGTGCTATTTTGGTTGTTTTAGTCAATTCTAAAACAATAATGTTTACCACTGATACTAGAGTTGTCAGAACTGACCAGCCAAAAGGTCTGCAAAATAAAATCATCACTGCTAAATGAAAAAAACCAGTCTTTTCATGGAACCATCAAAAGGCAGAACAAAGTAAAGAACAAAAACAAGCAGCTACAGCAAGACAATAATGTCTAAACAATGGAGAATGTCACAGGAAACTAGGTACAAGTTTGTGAACAAGCTTAGACTAACAGCAAACTGCTGACACCAGTGTCATTAAATCCCTGATGGCAAGAATTCTCATGTATCACTGGAAGCAACTAGGAGATGATGATGATAATGAATTAAGCAGTGTGTAAAATTTCTGCTTATTTCACAATGATGGTTATGATCATGCAGATGTGTTGTATACCATCACGTGTTTTGAAAATGGCCCAGGTCATTTTTTCACTTTTCTCAGAGAATATGGGAGAATCATTTTTATGGCAAAGCAGAAAAAGAGTCAGCGTGTATCTTTGCTGCTGCAATTTTGGCTGAAAATATTGGTGCATTTCAAATTTTTTAACAAGTCACCTTGTGTCTTGATTTCATCAACAACATGATATACATTTCAAAAATGGCCTAGTTCTGACTAACGCCATATTTGTGGTGCAATGACCATATATTATCTGGATGTATCTTCTTATCAGATTTATTCATTACCTGTAGCATGTGACAGAGTGACAATCTTTAAATAACTTTTTTTTCTTTGTACAAAATCACAAAGGCCATAAGATACTGATGATGATGATTCTGGTGGTAAGGGTGATTTCACAATAGATATTTCTTGCAACATGAGCATCTACCATTATTTGAAAAAAAACATGCAATGGTAATGATGATGAGACCAATGAAGATGAAGATGATTTTTCTCATTTCATATTTCTTGTTCCTTATCCATGAGCACAAATAATCAACATAAAACAATGACCATGATACAAACAGTAATCAACGAGTTTTTTCCCCCGATCTCGTATTTCCTGCATCCAATATATGAGCATGAGCATCTTTCTTGTAAAAGAAATTTATGATAATAGTGATATTTATGTGACAATATGTGTATCGAACACATTTGTATAAAGCTAAAAAAATAATGTATATATTTTCTCACATAAATTATTTGTAATACAATCTTCATAAAAACTGATATCTAAAATGAAACTCTACATCACACTTTACAAAAAAAAAAAAAAGTCATGTCATCAATTATCTACATTAAAAAAACATTAACCAATACATTTTAACATATCAGGCAGTCAGTGATTGTCAGGGCGTACCCAAAATGCTTTGCTGTGGGTCTAAAGTTTACAGTTCGCTGGCTTCCTGACATAGTGCCATAAAGATACAGTGAACTCTGTGCCTACCCAATGACTGTCACACAGAACTATATAATTTTAACTTTAAAATAAGTCAGTTGTGACAAGTGACATGCTGACACCTGACATCTGCAGAGATAAATGTACAACACAGTGGCATCAAGCTATGGACTGCTGAACACAATAAGCAATACAAATACACTTTAACGTGTGAGATATTGAAAGTTCATTAACAATTTAAGCAGAGTTTCTATTTTAATCAGTTTCATTCAATACCAACCATCACCTTAAAGCAGAAAGAACAGGAAGATATGTGATTATTTCTCGTTACTTCAATCAAGAATGGAACCAGGTCACTAAGAAAATATCTGAATTTTATGGTCCAGATATTTTATGTACGTGTTGTCAAAAAACAAAATTTCTAAACTGTTCATTTGACAGAAGAAAATATATACTGAAGCTTGTTTCATCCCTGTAAATTAAATTTCACAGGGTCTTTGAAAGGGTTTATGAGCACATAATAGTCCACAATGCTTCCTTGGAATGGTAAAATATATTCTTCTAGACTGCACTAAAATCACAAGGTATACAGAATTTTTTTTTGAGCAGAATAATAACAAAGAGAGTACAAAATGCTGGGGATATTGTTACAGAACAGTGTTTAGGTTGTCATGATGAAATCAACCGTTGTTTTCATCTCTTACAGCAATAATGCAAAGGATAAAATCACTTCTTTTGTGAGTTAATTTTAGTATTATACCTCACTTAACCCCTGAGATGTAAGAACTGGGCATTATGCATAACCAGATAAGTCTGTTTCCAGTCAAATTTGAAAATATAGGTATTATGAATTAAGTTGGGGTTGGAAGGAGTTGCTTTTATCCACAAACTTTTAGAGCGAAAATAAAGTACTGTTTTAATATCTGATAAGAAGTGCCACTAAGTCAAAGTTTCTATAAAATAGGTTCCAACTGATCAGGATTCACTGTATAAATAGATCACAGATTAAAATAAATTATTCCAGAGAGTGCGAAGGGAGACCATACAATATCACAGAAATTATGTCAGCAGTAAAGGGAGGTAATAAAATCAACATCATTGCAATAATAAATACAACCTTTTAAGCAAAATATTTAATGCTGAAGTAAGTAATGCATTTTGACTTTATTATTGATAAATACTGAGAAAGCCTGTATAGTAGGCTGAGAAGTGTGGAATGTACAATTTGACCTACGGTGTCAGCAGTGCTAAAATAAATGTATATACATAAAAACTGACACTTTAATTTTTTATAAACTCAGGCCCGTAAATTTGTCATGACACAAGAAATAAGTAGTGGAGGCAGCATGGCCATATGGTTTGTGAGTCATACTAAGAACCTGAAGACCGCCAACTCTTAACATTTATGTGTTTGACTCTTGGGCCTAACGATTTACTTTGTAGTGTCTTTGTAAAAGACACTTCACTTTCCTTTCCCCACTCAACTCAGGTGTGAATGAGTACCTGGCTTTAGAGCTGGGGGGGAACCCAGGCACTGCACTGCAGGCCACCAGCAATGACTTTGTTATGTATTTCATTTGTAATATTATGTATTTACATGTATTATGTGTATTGTTCTATGTATTAACATAATGAATGAGATGTATAATATTGTTTCACACTGTAAACCAAATTCTCTAGGGCATAAAGAGAAGTCATATTTTCATTTACATTTTCATAATACTCACACACATACAGGATGGCACCACCTGACATATGTTTCTGAGTGGCAGTGTAAGTAATTATGTGTAATCGGTCTGACAATCATTGCCAATGTAATGCTTTGTAGTAGTTACATGAGTAATTCATAATAGCTGTGCTGAGAGAAAGGTTATGGAGCCTCAGATTATGATAACATTAATGCTCAGAGAGAAAATAAATGTCAATAATTAATACTGGTTTCATGTTATAATGTAATACTAATTAGAAGCAATTTTCCAAGCTTATTAATATTATTCCATTACCAGCAATAGAGATGTTTACATCCCAATTACTTACAAAGGAACAAGTGTAGGGTGAAAATAGGTCAACATCTAACATCTCCCAACAAGAGGACTTTTCTTGATTTACCTAGGAACATCTTACATTTTTCCAGCGTTATGACATATTGAAGGAAAATTATGCATAGATCTGTCTAAAGATACCAGGACCTTGCAGCTGCCTGACACATCAAAAGTTACAAAATTACATAAAGTTTGCTTATCTTTCATATAAAAAAAATCTCACACAGATTTGTGGTAAGCCATGTGAGTTTGAAGTAAGTAAAGTTTTTTTTTTCCCTGGCAACCCAGAATATTTAAAAGGGAGAAATTATTCTCTACATTGCAGGTAAGTACATGTTCAAGCTCAGCATTTATATTCCACCTGCACTGCAGAGGAATACAGGTTCAAAAGAGCAGAATAATATGTGGTACTGTATGTTCATAGTGTAGAGTTACATTAAGCAGCAGTTATGGCCAAAGGCAATTCTTGGCCAGATGATGAAAATGTTGACAGGTGACTTCTATAGGATGGAGTCAACAGATCAGCAGCTTTAATACACTGGGACAGGGAAAACTCATTTGGCCTCACTGGATCTGAAATGACAAATTAATTATCCAATAACAGTATCAATAACAATAAGAGAAATAATGGTCTATTTGGCTTGTGTTGTATAAAACATCCATCGGAGCAATGTAAAATCAAGTTCATGTATTAATTACAGCAATGGGAAAGAAGTGAATAAAGTAAACGCTGTTTAACTGCACCTCCTGAATAGCATAAAAATAATTGAAAGGATTTTGCAATTATTTAATGACTTTTGTTACTGTGTGAAAAAAAAGCAGTTTGTTGTGTGGGAAAATGTTGGGATGAAGTGAGAGTTGCATTCATTAGCACTGTGCTTGGGTGGAGCTGACTATAATAATATATAAGAGTGCGCACAAACACATAGCCACATATACACTGGCTGGTAATAAACACAAGCTCTCAGGGCACATACAATAACTCATAATGAGTGGCCATTTAAAATTTGTCCTTGCAAGCTGGCAGTCACACACAAAACCACTGACAAAACTTTCATAAGGGAAAAGTGAGCTTGCTTCATTCAAATACACAAGTTTACAAAGTCCTTGCTGACAGATAAGACCTTACTCCAAAAGATCATGACAGATTTTGCAATTGACCAAAAGATGAGGACATCAGGAGTAGAATATCAGTCTCTGTTTGAAACAAACGTGGTCTGTCATTCTTCCTGCTAGCTCAAATTGACCATCTTGCCTTTTTGGCTGTCCTTTTATCTTTTAATTCAGGAATTCATGTTAACTCACGAAATCTTAACTTTTGTTAAAAGGCTTTATATCCAAAGTTTATAGTTCTGTTAGTACTGATGTATACTTTGAAACATGGTATGCCTTATGAGCTGGATCTTACGTCGATAAGAAAGATAGGACATGATATTTGTATTATTAACACCACATATCCAGATGGACAAGTGCAAAATATGTTGTGTTGGTGAATACTTTAGAAAAATGGACCAGGAATACCACTCATTTTTCATGAAATTTTCTGAATGGTATCACATCAATTTCTGTATTTCACATAGTTGAAACATCCCTCCTACTCAGATAGTGCATGAGTACAAATCATATGGAAGTCCATGGTGACCATTTTTGACAAAAAAATGAAGAGACAAATAAGAAAGAGAAATCATTTATATCCCATTGTTTTTACCTGTGCAATTTCTCACATTGATGTGTGATAGTGATCTCTGAAACATAACAAATCGGATCTCAGAGAATTCTCTGGAAAGTGACTCTCTTTTCATATAACATCCAGCACAGTGCAGTAAACTATACCCAAATGCAGTTCACTTATTTACAATTTTTGCTAAAATTTTACAGATAACAGAATTGTGCACTTTCTAAATAAATGTTATGAGATAAGTTTTCCACACTGTATCCTTTTCCTAATCCTAAGAAGTTGCATTTGAGCAAAGTTAACTGTAATTTTTATAAGTTGTCTACCTTGCCATGTTGAGTCATCTTGTGCAATGTATGTGACTGCAGGGACACAGTACTGAGCCACACCCAGGTCATCTGGACTAGGAGTGTTGGACATCCACGTGGGTAGGACGACATGCTCATAGACCTGTGGATGGATGGATGGATGGATGGATCAATGGAGAGAGGGATGCATGGATGGATGGATAGATGGATGGG
>JAWQUT010000244.1:1061933-1086832 GCA_033807755.1 Ellobium chinense
ATACAGTGGAGTCCGCTTAAGATAAACCTCTCGGGACCGAGTCAATAAGTTTATTTTAAGCAAGGTTTATTTTAACCATTTTCAAGGGAAACAACCTGTTTCATGGTATTTTTTATCCACATCTTTGAGAAGCTCTATTTTGCTATCCAGACTCAGCGTCTTTTTTTTTTTGCAACTCTGTCATTTTGGAATGCAATGCGAAGGATTTTACGTTAAGATTGGTTCGATGTTTACTGGTCAAGCGCAAGAAAAGAAAAGAAAGGAACTACAGTGTACACACACGTACCAGATCTAGTCTACATTAGGCTAAGCCGCTTGTTTGGGACTGGAAAGAGAGAGATGGCACCAACTGTGCGCTGATGCACGCATGAGAGGTGATGGGGAGGGAGGCTAGTCTAGGCATACTAACTAGACTATTACAAGGTAAACGAAGCATCGCCCTTCCCACCCTACAGTACACTCTGCCCCAACCCAACCCCTCTCCGCACACATGGCCCTATTACTTCATCAAGTTGGCAGGCAGTGCATGTGGGCTCAACTTTGGCCACTTTTTAATAAGTTTAGTATCAATCGCATCTGGTTTACACTTGCGGGCCGACAAGAAGGGTTTATTTTAAGCGGAGGCTGTGTTGTCGGCGTTTATATTAACCAGTCGTTGATTGGTAATGGTAAAGAAGGCAAAAATCGGGACCATGAGGAAAGTTTATTTTAACTGAGATTTTATCTTAAGCGAGTTTATCTTAAGTGGACTCCACTGTGTATGGATGAGTGGATGGATAAACAAAATGGTCTACACTGGGAAGGGCTGGTGAAAGGAAAGATATAGACAGATAAATGACATAAAACTTCCAAAATAAAAAAAAATAGGCCTACAGTTAAAAAGAAATACTAACTTCATTACCAGTGATTGTTTTCATACAACTGGCAGAGAAACAGGAACTCATAAGAACTGTGGATTTCTTGACAAACAAAAAAAGTGGAGATCCATATACTGAATATGATAAGCTAATGGAGACATAAAGAAACCATAAAGTTTAGGGTGGGAATAGCCAATGGCAACATTATAAAGACACTATGATTCACAAATGGTTGTTGTTTCTGTTCAAAGTTGTTGTGCCATTCTTTCTATCTGCTCATTAATTAATCTGCACTTCTTTTCAGATTGAGACTTTTTGGGCTTGCTGAAAATGTTGAGCTTTCCATTAAGCCTAAAATCCACTAACCTGTGGATAGCCCATGAACTTGTCCAGGCAGTCCATCTGCTCAGGGGTCAGCTGAAAGATGCAGCCTTCAACTGATGAGCTTGGGTTGTACTCCAGGTTAGGAAATCCACCAATCTCTCTCTCTTTGCTTCCTGGGATTTGGAAATACATTATAAGATTTAGGTCAGTGGTAACTAATCAGTATTGTGTTTTAGTTATATTATGAGGGTCATATCTGTAGATGCAGACATGCTTCACCTTAAAGGGACAGGAACACTTATTTGCCTCATAGCTTAGTAAGTCCACATTATCATTTCATAAAATCTAAACCATATATATTTTTCTTTTGCCTGAAGTTTTTGAGAAAACACTGCAGGAATCTCGGGATTGTCATTCTGCATGCACTGCGATTATTTGCGCTGCATGACATTAAAATTAGAGATAGGCTACCCGATGATTGGTCCAGACAGTTTGCTTATGCATTTGCATCAACAATCTGCTAGCTTTTCTAGCCTCATGACATCATAAAGAATGGGTAATGGCGGTAGAAAGTAGAGTGAAAATCTTAACATTCCAGTGATATTTCTCAGAAATGGTCGGGCAAAAGGAAAATTAATGTACACACTGTAAAGTGTTTGAAAATATAACATGGCTTTTTTAGGCTATAAAATAAATATCTACTCCTCTCCCTTTAATACATGACATTTATCGTGCTAATCTGTAACAACTTCGAGGCTTCTATATTACACTTATGGCAGGTCACATTTTGGCCTCCAGGCCAGCACTTAGGCACCCCTGCTGTAGATGATTTAGAAGACAAAAAAAACAAACTGATTGATCTGAAGTAGAATTCATCTCATCAGCTTGGACACTTGGTAACTGATGAAAACCACTATGATTAATTCTGAAACCTTGTGCTGATTGTCAAGGTTATTGTCCTTTGTGGCTGGAGTAAATCTCAAACTATAATAATGAAGAGAATAATAGTGACATTTGCATTTCCTTATGGTCACTGTGAATCAAAAACAGTCACCCTTTTTGAATAAAGATAACATGTTGTTTATTGGAACAAGGCCAATGTTTGCAAGGTAAAAAAAAAAAAATATGTTCTTATAATTTCCCACTACAATTGCACTTACAGAGATATTTACACTGACTCATTCTTGCTTTGCCATAAAAGAGTTACATGCACTCCCATATTTTGTCAAGAGTGAAAAATGATTGAGGCCATTTTTGAAGAAAAATTACATTTACTTCAAACAAATACTCTGAGATTAATATTGCTAAAATTCATTATTGAAGGACAAATATAATATGGTATTTAGATCTCACAGTCCAATTTGTGAAAGATGTGTGTGGAAAACCTATGTAATACTTTAATTTGAAGAGATAATCAATTCACAGATACCTTTCATGTTAAACACCAAATCAAAGCCATAGAGTAGTGCCCAGAATCTTGGAGGTACTTTCTCACAGCCTAGATATGTTGATAACCTGTAAAAGTGCACGGACAACAGACTTAATTCATAAATCAATTAATTCTCTATCTCATATCGATGGTGAAAATCGCGAACTGCGTATGTCATACCAGTCAAATTTTGCAGGGGAAAGAAAAAACTGTTTCATAAGGTCATCACTTACAGAGTTACATGGTTTGATCATTTGACAAAATATAGACTTTCTGTCTCTATTTTAAGTACATAGTGTGTAATGGCATATGCTTGGGGTGGTATTCTTCACTTTGGTACAGAAAATGCGGAACCAAAATTTTTCTGACTTACACGGTTTGTGATTTTCACCATTAATATAATGTCAACATGTACAAAAATGAGTGATCCAAAAACACTTGAGCACAACACAATACAATAAGCACTTTACTGTAGGAAATACGATGGGATCTCACATTCTCAATGAGATAATTTACAAAAGTTTATGTTCCATTTAAAACTGTTTCAGTTATAGAACTTGTTTAGGAGAAACTCTGAATTTTAAGATGCAAATGTTCCAGATTTAAATCAAATGTCTAGGTAACAGACCTTTTCAGGGCTGATTAAAGATAAAACAAATATAATTAGTAAATATGAAGATAGAAATAGTAAAAATAGAAAGCAGCAATATTATGAGAGCTAAAAGAAATGCCTTTGCAGTCACTTCCCACTTTAACACATTCACAATCTCAGACTTAATATATTTTAAAACAGTACAAACTCATTACAGGTAAAAGCTCTGATACTGCCCTGCCTATTTTCTATTTCAAATCATGCTTACAAAACTTACAAAACACCTTATTGCCTAAAATATATGGTGTGGTGCTGTGGGATTGAGGACCTCGAGTCCACTTTAAATACACATGTTAACAAAACAGCAGTTTCTAATTTGTTAAAAGAACATCATGTCGCAAGCTACATGTATTCCCTCAAATTCCCTTTCTAACATCCCTCTCAAATAAATATCCCCTTCTCTTCCCCAAATCTCCATTCCCTCCAAGTCACGTGAAGCTTCAATTTCACACACATGGGGTGCCAGCTAAAATGAACATGAAACACTGATGGAGTTTTGATAAAGCTCAGACTGACTCACCTGTCTGGGTTCATGGTAGGACCATAAGCAAAATAGTACAAATATCCCCTTGGTGGTCGGGCATTCAGTCGGAAACAAAGAGGAGGGACTTTGCACAAGGTTGCCATATCTTCCTTGTCTTTTGGTGGGCGCCTGTAAATGGTAAGATGAGTTTTTTTCTCCTAATGATAATATCATAGTACTATTTCTTGATCAGTCCCATTCTGTATTTCATAATAAATGCACAGATATCTCAAATTTAATCTAACTGAAAATAGAAAAGTTAAAAAATATTATTAAATATTAATTCAGTGAAGGCCGGCCAATTTTCAAATGGCATAGATTTATCACACTACGAATATAATACAATTTCCAAAAAATAGTCTGTGACACAAAGCATGAGAGAGCTAAACAGGCCTACTGAAACTGCAGGACATTTATTAGTACTCAGCGAGGTGAGTTAACTCATGAAAACTATAAACAATGTAACAACAACCTCACTTATCACCACCTGCTAAGTACTAACGACATGCTGTGAAGTAATCTTCCCAGCACTTGGTGGAACATAACGCTATAATAACATGCCCAGTACATATTACACCAATCCAACTCTCCTATGGTTTATGTCATAGAACTATTCTTGGACACTGTAAAGACTGCATGATAATTCGGCATCCTTTGAAAAAAGTACCACTCCCCCTCCCCACACCCCAAAAGAAAGAAAAACTGTTGCACATACATTAACCCAAAGTACACTCAGCCATTTTCAGTACTGTATAGCCTTAAGGTGTACCTGAACAGAAACAGACAACATTGTGGCCCCCCCTCTGGGCCGGTCATTTGCTACTGATTTAAAATCCTGCTGCTTACCTAGGTCTGGACATTGTCTTGGCATGAGCAACTATCTCCAGTGAACTGCTGTTGAAAAACAAACATAAAAAAGAATTTGCGGAATGAATGAAAAATGACAGGAAGATAATCATGAACAAATAATACTTCTCAACCTACCATCAGTTCAGCTCCACTACATGCAAACAAACTCCTTTACTCAAGATAGGTAGATAGGTAAGTACAAAACTGCACCGGTTGATTTGCCATATTTCACAATATGACTATGGAGTTCACCTTATTTGCTATGAATCACCAGCCTTGACTTTTCACTATATCAGCTTCCTGCTAGCAAAATTCATGTCTTCTCTCTTCAAGAATAATGTCTAATGTCTTTCAAACTGCACAAAGCATAGAGAATGTCATAACAAGGTTGTGAGGCAGCCACATTCAACTTTTATACCAGTGTCTCACCATTCCTGAAACCACTGTAATACTTGCTTGTTGATGTCTTCACTGATACTTTCTTTTGGCTTTTTCCAAACTCTCCAAATCATACTCTAACTGTTGAAACTCCTCATTTCAGTTTCACGAACCCCGAGCACCAGTTAGAGAGAAATTGAACATGCTATTCTAACATGAATGTAAGGCATCAAAATCTACATTACAAAAAAATAATTATATTTATATTTTAACACAATATGATGTGGCACTTTCTGGAGTTTTTCATGAGTTTACATATGATGCCAATAAGTTTATATTAATTCCTGTAACATTCCAGCTGCAAAACTTACCTTTTTTCTTCTGTTTCCGTTTTCTGAAAGATAATAAGAGACAAATTATATGCTATAGATTTGTTAGAATTTCATCCCTCACCATAATACAGCTATACATAAGTGAATCTAATTCTGATAATCAGATCTACTTTCAAAGTTACACACTGTGGCAATCAGAATTGCATATAATTTTCTATCAGTAAAGATTCTCTACAATAGAGGCAGCATTGCAGAGCGAGTATGCACCAGCACTTGTACATGCTCAGCAATCAGAGGAATGAAAAAAATAATGTGTTAAACATTCAAAATACTGAAGGATATTCACTGTAATTGGTAGCAATCTGTAAGCCAAAAGAAATATGGACACTTTAAAAAACTGAACAAAATTTGTTCAGTTATTTAAGTGTCCATATGAGCCAGTCCTAAAAGTTTGTACTCATAACTTGGACATGACAGTTAAATAATAAAAATTTAAATCATGAACCCATTCTTTTAAAATTTTGTTCATTCCACTTTAAAAGCTGTGAATGAAATTCTATGTACAGTAAAGTTAATCAAAATTTTATGATTTTCTGATTGTAGTTGTTTAAAAAAACAAGAGTTCAAAATTGCATCCCATATATGCTGTGAAACTAAGTTATCAGTAACAGGAAGGTTATTCATGCAGTTGTCACTGATGGAAAGAAACGCTTCTAAGGCTACACTGAGGGTTACAGTCTCTTTTACATGATGGACAAAGCTGTTGAATTGTAGGGATATGCAGATCTCTTGGTAAAAGGGACATTTTTGTGTGTTACACTGACAAGTTTTCATGACACACTGTGTTTGACCAGCTATGTGGAATGGCTCGATAGATGATGATGTTTACTCTAGACAGGCAGCAGCAGAGGCTTTGTCAATTCTCAAGTCTGGAGTGATTTAATTTTAGTTCATAATGATAATGACATGGACAGGAACACATGCTGTACTCCTCTTAGCAAGTGTGTCACATTTATCTGAACCAACAATACAGATGACCAGACATCAGATGTGGTATGATTGGTCATATAAGGAACTCTGGATGTCATGCACCTCATCAAAATAAGGTGTAAGTCACATTTTGACACTATCAAGTTATTTTTCCATTATTCTGGATTGAGATTTAATCATCTGAAGTATGGTCTCTTTTCTTCCATCCCTCCACCAACCTCCTCATGCAATGGCAAAAATTCTGAGAAAATTAGAGCTACAGAACAATTTTACTCTTACCTAAAAAAAAAGCAAAACTCAACTTATCTCAACTTATTTATCATTCGTCCATAAATAAATACTTTTGTGTAGAGAAATGATTGCCCTTTTGATTTTCATGACCAACAAAATTTCATTTTACCTAAGTTTTTAACTCAGTTCTCAGTCTAGCAACATAATCCTCTTTTCAAATGACTGCTAGACAAACACAAAACTCATGTTTGTTATCACACTTCAAAACTGACCCAGGTTTCAGCAAAATGCCATTAGCAAAGAAAACTGAAATTATTTACCTTTGAAGTGGATGAAACTCTTGCTGCTGAATTTCCTGTCAGATGTGACTTGTCATGATTAGTTCTGCCCTGTTTCCTATCAGCATCATCTCCTGCAGCACGTAATGGTTCTGAGTCACTGCTGGTGCTGGACTGGTCTCGCTGATTCTTTGCCTTCTGTGATTGGTCACCAGAAACAGCATTCAGAGCTATTGCTCGGGCTTCAACATGAAGAGAGCCAGTGTCTGAATGGTTGATATTTGAAGTAAAACTTTCTTCTGCTACATTTGATTGGCAGTCGCTCTCCAACCCACTGTCTGTTGTTGTGGCACTCCATGGTCTCTGCTTTGCTACTTCTGATTTGCCGCATCCTTCATCTATGCTACCCGGTTGTGCCTTTCCACGCTCATGACCTTTGCCCATTCCATGCCTAAGATTGTGTTTTGCACATCTTTCACACACTGTACCAGGTCTGGCTTTGCTCATAGACAGCCTCTTTGTGAAAGACTTCTTCCTTTTGGCTCCATCACCATCCTCATCATCTTCATCATCATCATCACTACTTCTCATGCAGTGCTGTCTATATGCTTGCAATAGTTCCTCATATCCCTCACTCTGCTGCAGGTTTTCCTCATTCTCAGATCTTGCTGACAGAGGAACCTCCATATCTTTTTTGCTGTCAACTGTCTCAGTCTTACTGCCACGGCGTCTCTGCATGCTGGTCAAATGCGGGTAATCCTTTTCAAGTTGTTTTCGTGTTTCAAGCTTCCTTTCATTCATCCTCTGACTTTCATCCACATTTTCACTTTGAGACAAACTGTTCTTCTGAACCTCTGCCACACCTTCTACATTTGCCTTTTCTGAAGCCATCTCTTCAGTTGTCCTGGTATTTGAATTACCACTGGACAAAATTCCTCCAGCTGATGTTGGTATGACAATTGGAGCTTCTTTGTTTGTATCTGTGTTATTTATTTTGTCTTTATCTGATATTTCAGTTTTACCCTCTTTATGTTGAGTATTACCATTTGCATTCTGCTCAGAATGGCTACTTCTCCTTTTCTTCTCACCTCTCTCTGTTCCGCTTTTCTTAACCCATGCCGAGCAGGTATGCTTGTGATGCTGATCTTTCGTTACAACCTCAACATATAGGTTGGTTTTCTTATACAGGCAACTGCTGATGACTGCCTCTTGCAAAAACTCTCTTCTTTGATATTTTGCCATGGTGAAAAAAGGTGAGGTCTCAGAATTCATGACCTTTTCAGTCTCTTCTTTCTCTTGATCTGAAACTTTGACATTTTGCAAAGCTTCAGAATTCGTTTCAGTTTTCTCATATTCCCTATCTTCATTACCTGTTGTTAGAAACAATGACTCAGGCTGTGTTGTGTGGTACTTTTCATCCTTAGTCTTGTTATTATCAGGTTCTTGATACAGGTTATCACGGATTGTGTAAAAATCCATAATAGATTTCATTCTTTCTCCCTGAAGCTCAGCTTTGGCCACTTCAAACTGCGACTCCAGGAGGTCAAATTTGGTCATGAACGGGTCTTCCTCATTCAGGTGGTGCACACCTTCATCAAACTCATCATCAGAGTGGTCACTAGGGAGTTCCTCCCACATGAGGTCAGCATCAAACCCATCATCCCCACTTCCTGAAGTAGACAACAGTCTGTGAGAGTCTAGGGATGTTGTGGATCCATGACATGAATTGGAATGTCCAGATGGGGCTTTCCTTGCTGATGGACCTCTGGTTCTAGGTTTGCCATCACCTGCATATTCATTTTCATCAGCAAATGTCACCCTGTTCGCAGATTTAATTCGAGGTTTCTGAACACCGTCATGGCCATCATCCTCCTCAGTGTGCATATTTTCATTGGCAGATTTATCAGACTTTCCAGATTTTTTAGAATTTGTCTGCCTAAGAGATGATGAGCTGTCTGGCCTCTTTTTAGCACTATCTGGTCTATTCTTGGTGACATAATTACTGATAAGACCATGTTTACTTAAAATGTCAGTTTTCTCAGTGAAAATCTGGGCACTGTTGGGACGCAGGTCTTTCCTAGCACTGGAAATTCTTGACTTCCGATCACTGACTTCTCGATCAGAGTAAGTTGAAGCACTGAATGGTCGACCATTACCAGCCCGGGCTTTTGATTTGAGAATTTTGTACGCTTTGGCTTTCCTGGAACTGGCACTGGGTGGTCGACCTGCGACTCTGCTGTATTTAGAATAATCTGTTGCCTCAAAGAACTTCCCTACTGTAGATTTCAAGTCCTTCTGGTCATCTTTTTCCATCTTTAACACATCAGTAACTCTCTCCGACATTTCCTCATGTCCACAGTTTACTGACTTTGTTTCTAGAATGTTCTCATTCTCTATTTTGCATGAAGTATTACTTTTCACTATAGCCTCCTCCACAGCATTTTTCACTATAGCCTCCTCCACAGCATGTTTTGTAATTTTGGAATCCTTTTTCTTGTTCTTGTAAGCTGCAAATCTTGCGTCCAAACGTCTCTTGATTTTCTCACTATCTACAACTTTAGGTTGATTCTGTGCCTCTGAGACTTTCTGTTGCGAGTCGACATACATGACTGATGCTGACAATGGTCGAGCCAAATTTCTGCTATTTTCCTGCATGTGATGTAAAACATCTATTTCATTTCTTCCACTGTGAACTGACAGATGTGACTGCTTTGAAGACACTTCCGCAGGTTCAGTCACAAGGTTGGAATAACGAAAATTAATTGTTGTCTTGGTTTTGTGTGATTTCTTTTTTCCTCCGCTACTACCAGACCTATTCTGCTGTGATGATGAACTCTGACCTTTAGAATTGCCCTTGGGTGCCTGAACACTTTCCTGGGTTAAAAAAATATTATCCTTCAGATCACGACCTCCACCCTGACCTCCGTTTTCACTATCATCACGGTCGTGGTATCCACTATCCAGAGAATGGGGACGACACGAGGCTTTGCCTTTGCTTCCATTTCCTTTCACACTGCCTTTGTTTTCCGTATTTCTTTCCACTGTTTCTTGTGGTGCCAACTTTGGCTCATCAGCAAACCTCACAGCTTTTCTACTGGAAGCATCCACCGCCGTTTTGGGTCGCTGGCTGGATGGACGGGACCACTGAGATTCTTGTGGATAAGTGGCACTGTGAGGTCTCTTGCTACCAAAGTGAGAGCTGACTGGTTCCACATGGCCCTTCTCTTCAGCAATCTCCTCTTTGTCAGACTGCCGGAATAAGGTACTGCTGGAAATGGCACTCTCTGAACTGCATATGTCATTGTCACCTACTTTCACCTCTTCCTTCACAACATCATTGTCAACCTGGTTCACTTCTGCAGTAGTTGTGGTTTCCACTTCCTCACTCGGTACGGCTGTTTCTTCTGAGTCTTGCTTGGCAATCTGGAAGTCTGGCCCAGTAAGGTCTGCAAGTGCTGAAAAGTCAAACAACAGTAAATAAGTGTACATGTTGTAATTTATTGTATAATGCTCTTAACATTTTAACATGCTTTAACAAGCTTTCTACCAAAGTCACGACCTCATATTTTTCCTTTCACTTGGCAGCCCTATTTTTACAATGCTGAACCTTGTGCAAGGAAAATCAGTATACCTAAAAAAATATGGACCGAAGCTGAACCTTACTGCTATCACATTTGTCACCCCAGAGGAGCTTAAGACCAACACATTTCTCTGCTGGATTCTACGTGGCACTGTCTGCTTTTCAGAATTCCATGAATCACTTGTCAGTTCAAGCCCAATTAGTACTGTCTTTATCTATTTGTATCAGTCTCCTAACCTTTGCATTTCCTGCTGGGATATGAATGGCCTATGAGATGTAGACATTTAGATAAACCCAAAACACCTGACATTGTAAACTCACCTGTGTCACAATGGGCAGGACCGGCCCGAGAGTTTGGTAACGATGCTGACATCACTACCCTCTCATCCTCTTCTGTCATGCCATCACTGCCCCAAGGGAAAACAAATAATTTCATTTACATACAGAATTCATTCATTTTCAGTGAGTCACACTGTGAATTTTTTTTTTTAATATACTCATGATACGTCCTACATTTCAGAGATAAGCGGATTTTGGTTCTATTTTTTTAAATCCATAGACTAACATGATGTTGGTTCATATTCATCAAACTACTGCTATTTTTCCTTGAGGGAGTACAAGGCAGACACAACTCTTCTCCAGTGGCTTCAGTGAGGTGTGGTCTACTTCACAGAATTCCAAGTTTCATCTAGCTGTTCAAGCTTGCTTATAACTTTCCTTTTCAGTGTTCGTCTCTCTTGTTGTCCCACTTGTTTCATATGGATATTAGTTGATGGCCATTCATGTTGGGTGTGTAAGCTGTTTACATAAATAAGGCCTATTCAATCCCTCTGGGAGAAATTTAAAAGAAATGTTATACAATTTGGTATGTTACTGCTGGTGTCTCTTAGTGACAGCTTTCCAACATACTAAAGATAATAATATGCCAAGCAATACCACATAACATAAAGAGACAGGGACTCTTGTTTTACCCATTCATAAACTTGGCATCTTCCAGGTCATCCGGCAGTTCATCATCTTCCAAGTCCCCATCCAGGTCATTGAGCAAGTCCATTGTGGCCTCAGGGGAGGAAGCTTCAGAGGTCCTGTGCACAGACTCACAGATGGAAGCTCTGTCTTTGATATCCTGATTCATATTCATGTCACCAGCCACCTGAGCCCCAGACATGATAGCCTTCCATCTCTGGAATGTCCTACTGTTACAGGGCGAGTAGGATCTGGTCTCTGTGTACAAAAACAAAAGACTATAGTAGAAAGGGGTAGCAATCAATTATGGCATTCAGCTCAAAGCTGAAAGACAATAGGTTCAATTCCCACCATGGTCATGCTGTCAGTGCCTTGGGGAAGTATTTCATTCAGTTTCCTCCCTCTAGACACCTGGAGAATAGGTTACTAGCTGCTGACAGTCAAAGAAACCATTAGAGTGCCAGTGGTCAGTGCCCTTTCAATGGCAGAGACGCTGTATGCCCCCTGAGGAGATAAGAAACTTATTGAGTGATCTGGTCTGCCAGGGTAATAATGAAGTGAGGTCATGTGGAAACTAGATTTACAAACCTCATTATTATTATGATTATTATTTGTGATAAATAATTTGCAATTTTGCAGGTAAAATTAGGATTTAGAATGTAATAGCTACAGTAAAATGGTATGGCCAGCACATGTCACCTTCGGCACCAAGTTATGGAACTTGGCAATGATCAACACAAAACAGCTGACTATTCCGACTGTGTCTTCACCATCATAAAAATATGACACGTCAATGAATGAAGAGGAAGGAGAGGAAGAAGGTAATAAATACCGATTCACTGTATTAAGTGAGTGGGGGAAAAATGTCTTTCTATTCTGATCACCATTTACCGAAGCAGAGCCTTTTATCATTCCATTAATTTCTGATGGAAGTCTCCAGAGTTTATTTGGTAAGTGTCATGTTACATCAAACATCAAAAATAGTTGTGCAATATAAATTTACAAAAGACACACCTGCGACAATTCCTCGACACTGGTGAATAGTTGGCCCTGTTAGATCCACAGGCTCCATAGGTTTCAACCTGTGAGTAAAAACAATTTGGAATAAGGTCAATAAATAAAGTTACTAAACGTAACATTACCTCTGAGAATAGTCACATGACAATCACAAGCTACTGAAACTGTGAATTCATATTAATCTATCAGTTCAAAAGATCATGGCTTCCAAGGAGGAAACCAGGCAATGTAAATAAAGTTGAATAATTTTGTGAGCTCTAACATACAGTCTTATTGTCAAATAAAGAGTTTCTCACCTGGCTTTCAGCAAACGTCCCTGTATGTAAGTAGTGCGTGATGGCCTCTGATCTCTTAAGACCTTGTTGACCATATGGGTAGCAAATGCTGTACGTTCTGTCATTGCTTGCCCAGGTGAAACAGCTGGCTGAAATTGAATTTTTTAAAATCAAAACTGGGACAAGTTGATTAACACTGTTGCACATAAAATAGATGCTCATGACTTCCTAAAACTAGTCAGTGAATGAGCTTATATGATGTTGGTTAGCATGTAAATGAGAAAATCAAATCTGATTTCATTACAGAAGAAGGAAGAAATGAGTAAGCTCCTAAAGACATTATGCCACAGAATTTCCTCATGTCAGACAAACTTACTGTTTTCATGGCTGGCTTGTTGACTGTGTGCTTAAATGGCATCTTCACATTAGGGTTGGGTGAAGGGGTTGGTTTGACAGGTGAAGTGAAAGATGATGCTGACAAAAGCCTTCGCCCTGTCACTCGGTTACTGCAATGAAAAGATGTGAGAATCCACACAAGTAAATAACTTAAAACATAACTGTTTTGCAGCCTGTCAAAATGACGTTTACTGATTTATTGGAATGATGTGAAAATACATTCTTATGGTGAAAAATGTTTTCACCGAATGTTATTCTGGCCTGAGGTTTAGCCACCTGAAGTGGCAGGGGGTCATTACGTCATGCAAAATGTTCCTAAAATATTGTGACTCTAGAACAAGTTTATCAGAGTCAACTTTTCTTCACAAAAACTCAGATTTATCTATAATTACTGACCATTCCCCCTCCCCTTAGGATCAGTTTTATGTACAGAAATGATCATACTCTCAAAAATAACAAATATTCATTATTGCATGTTCCCAATAACCTTCAGAGCTTGGTGTTTCAGTTCTCATGACTTACGCTTCATTGTGACTAGCAGAAGTTTCTTCTTCCTTGTCAAATTTCATGTGATAATTTGTAATTCAATTTTTACTGTTCATACATGGAGTTATCAAAGTGCTATTTCCATATATAACCCTCTGTAACTCCTACACATGAGTTTTGACCATAAAAAAAGTTTGTGTTCCAACAATGGGAACAAATTCATTACTATTTGCTAAATGTACAAGAGTGAATATAAACTGCACAGTCTGAGCATAAAATTTGTTGCAGAGAAGTTCTGTCTAATACTCTTTCAAGCTATACTTTTTAAGATAAGGCCATATACTTGAAAATTAATTTCAGATATTGATTGTTCATGTAGAATCTTTGAAGGCTGATTTGAATAAGAACTAGTACACACCTTGCCTGGCCTCCAGTTCCAGATGCCACGCTTTTTGAACGCTGTGAAATCAATCCACTACTGGAAACAGATAGAAGGGAGTGCTGGCTGTCTCTCACAGATGTCTTGGCATGCCCTAACAACAGAAGGTGGTAAATCAAAGAAAATGAGAACAACCATCACAGAGAAAATAAATTACTGTAGAAAACTCTCCCCTAAAGTTCAGTGGATGCCCAAAAGGTTTTGACATGTTAGTGCATATGAAAAATTTAGTTTATCTAGATAAACAGAACAAAAGACCGTGATGCTGGTAGGATTAGAGCTGACAAACAGATTTACAGATCACTGAAACTACATGACAAAGGAGAGACAGACAACAGATGCTAATTGTCCGTCTAATAATATTCAACCATTCATGCTGTCACAGGTGTGATATGGCCCCTCCACGGCCACATCATCCAGACTATAATATACACGTTAATATCACGTGTTGCATTTTTGGCAACTAGACGGGAAGCACTATGAAAAGAGCTGCCAAATGAAGACTTTTATCTCTGAGCACAGATTTTATAGTACTGCCATGATGACACTAAGATATTCTGCATATTGTATGTTTATGTCCACCTCATGAAAATTCACCCTGCTTTCAACAAGAAGGGGCCAAACATGACAGCATTACTTAATCGCAAATTTTCCATGTTCCCAACAAGTTGCAGTAAACAGCACTGACTATGTTTGCTACATTTCTCTCCCTCTTATATTTCTTACCTCTTCTTCTAAATCTCAACTCATTCTTTTCTCGTCCGCTAAATTTTCCTTTTGTCCTCTCCCACCCTTCCAGGATAGTTACTGCTGCACATAGTAAGTAAGTTGTTCTAGTTTTTACCTACCTCGACTACTACTGAAACCAGGTTTTACAGCTGCATCAGGCAATAGATCAATGGAAAGGAATGCATCTGCCTGTGAAAGCATAAAAAAAACAGCAAATCCTCAAAATATTACTTAGAACTGAGATAAAAAAATCACATCAAAAATTTGCTAAGCATACTGATTATGTCTGTCATAGGTATACATTTCATTTGTAGGTAAATAGAACACATGAGCATGACAGTAGACCATTCATGATTAATCAGCTCCAGCAAAGCTGACTTCCAGTGTAAACAGACTAGTAGTGTGATTATGTCATCAAATCTCACTTCCAAAAGTAGATCATCACCTAATAAAAGCCAGCATAACACCAAATCAGTCAGTCATTTACCTCTGACAAATGAAAAGTAGAAAATGGAAATAATAATTGCAGGAGTTGTGGTTTACAATGCTCAGATTACCTTGCTAGCGTAAAGGCTGAATGTGGTGTTTGCAAAACCTTACCTCATGATCCTTAATTTGTCTGGCACGACTGGCAATCGAGGATCGAGGAACTGAACTACCAGCACTTCTTGTCTTTAATGTTTGAGGTGTGCGTAGAGATTTCCAAGAGCGTTCACTCATATCTGATACACTTCCTGTGGGTAAAATTTCATTAGAGATGAGAAAATGATTCTATGCCATGCCAATGTTTCGGCTAGTGACACAAATTCAAATGGGGTAAGAGGTGAAATCTGGCATGAGGCGTAAGTATTATCAATCTCTTTGCTTTACTATAGATGTGATGCTCACCTCATGTACAGACGGTCACTCATCTGTGCCATTTAAAAGGACAAAGTGACAATCTGCACTTGAGGTGAGTGTCACATCCATGTTATAAATATGAGACAGACAACGCTAACATTCCTATGTCATACCAGTGAGGATTTGATCACTGGAGTGAAGCTGTGGTGCTGTGTACCAGTTATTAAAGAAAAAAATTGTAGAGGTACTGCCTGTATTATACATCTGAGTCACAGTGGAATTTTAAAATAGCACAGTCCACAATGTCAAACTGCAAATTCCCATGGGCATGGAAAGTTCAGAATCACATAAGGTGTAGTTCATTTGGTGACTTTTAGTGTGAAAATCCAGCATTCAGTTGCCTGAGAGATGATTGTTCATAAGCAAAGATGACATTATGCAGATCGTCATTATAGGCAGAGCTGACTGTATTGTCAATTCTTTTTTTAACTAAATTACAAAAAATAAACAGTACCTGCTTGACCCCCTGCATCTGACTGGATATCTAAATCTCTCTCATCCAGCATGTATGGGTCAACATCCGGCATGTTGTCTGTAGTACCATCAAGGTGAATGTCTCTTACTCTCCGAGGACTGCTGACTCTGGAGCCCCCATCATGCTGCTCCACACCAAATCCCATCATATTTAATTCTGTCTCATCCTCTCCTTTCATTAAGCCAACTTCCACAGCATTTTCCTGCTTTGAAAGACCTGTGCTGTCCTCATTTTCTTTGTTGCTTGTGTCTGGGGAATCACACACCCCATCTACTTGTGTAGCCATCCTTTCCTATAACTCACCTGTAGAAATGATTAAGTAGAAATAATTGAAAATAATGATTCAAACCTCTCCACCACATCTGATATGCTCAGCATTTCACAATAAGTCATCTTAATATTAAACAGTTAAATATGGAAGGCTTACATTTGTAAGTTACAGTACAGTGGAGTGCACAATATCTACAGGCCTGATTGAACTTGCTCTTATACTTCAGTGTTTACAGGATCCCAGTTTCAGAAAAGATTTAATCACATATAATTAAACAATTCGTCACACAGCATCTTCGTTTTATACCAGTAGTTTCTCTACGTATACGTCTAACCCTCATAAACTTGTCTTTCTCCGAGTAGATCTTTTCTATCTCTTATCATTCCAAATATTTACTGTTGCTGCAGCGATGTCAATTTTAAAACACAAGTCTGAGCAGCTAATGGGAGGGCAAGGGACCCCCTGCTAATCCTGACTTAATAACCTGGTTGCATTGCGTCCAGCACGGTTTAGTAACACTTCATTACCCCCGTGAAGACCGGAATCCATGGCCTTCGGCGCCATGTTTGTTTACGGTAGTAGTTTGGCCAGAAACCAGATTGTAACCATGCGCACAATAAAAGAGGTCTAAATTTTACGTGGGTTATAACTCTTTAAACTGGAAAAAAAACTGCCTGCAGAAAATTCGGGCATGAAATTTATCATAAACAATAAGATTCAATAACAAAACGTGTCCAGCTTGATGTATAATATAATGTGCATTCATTATTCATGCGCATGTGTTGTTGTGTCTAGCTTTACGGCTACTGATAATATTTCAAAAGTAATAATAAAGCTCTACTCAGGGGCATTCCGTATAAAACTCTGTTGTTCTCCCACAGTTGTGTGTGGGTTTTAGTTAAATAAACGTATTAAACATGTTAAAACTTTGTCATGACCTCTCGATTTATCCAGAGTCAGTGAAATATCTTCACGTCCGTCGAAGCAAGTCTATGCGCGGATTCAGATTACTGCTCTTTTATGCACTGTTCGAGTTCCTGTATTGTTTCAAACGACAAAATGTTAGGGAAGGAACTATAATTTATTTCTCCTCTTCCATTTCTTCTTAATATAGATGTACTTTGGTGACTCAGACCTAAAGCATTAAGCAACGCACATGTAAAATCTGCGTCTCAGTGAGGAGGTAGCCCTTCATAAATTAAGGGTTAAAAGGAAAGTCACTTGCAGAATTACTCTAATGTGTCCATAAATAGGCCTACATGGACTAACATAATAACTGGATTGGATCTGAATCAATATAAACGTAAAATGAATGTGCACTTGCTACTGAAAATAAATTGAATATATGAATATGCCGGTGCTTGAGGATTAAAAAATATGTGGGTGTTTTCATTTTCAGCTACCACTTCTCCCCTAGGAGGGCCTTCGCACAGTAAAACCAAATGCTGTGGGGCCTTTTCTGTGACTGATAACTGACATGGAATAATATGTCTGTAAAATAAGACATGCGGGGACCTATGAATTCTTCGACACGTGGCCCTGGGGATTCTTCACAGGCGTGTGGCCCCAGGGGTTCTTGACGGAAGCATGGTCTTGGGACATTTTCCCCTTCTGCTTCATAGTTATTCTGGCCGTTACTAAAGTTACAACACTTTTCTCCGTGTCGACCTAAGATTAATGAGGGCAGGATTTGAATTCGGACTCGACTCCATAACTTCCTTTTACCCTGGGCTCGAATCCGGGTTGGATTACTAAAACTGGTCTGGATTCGAGTTCTTTGGTTCACACAAGATGAAAGCAAAAAAAAAAAAAANNAAAAAAAAAAAAAAAAGGGTGGGGAGAGGGGAGGGGAGTCGGTTTACAAGCAATCCGTATATAATATTAAACTCTGAGTCTCTGCCCAGATATAAAGTTGTAACCATTAGCTTTATTACAAATGGAAATAAAATTACGCAAACTCCACCCACTCCCACCCTTTCAGGATTGGAATCCAGATTCAAATCCACAGAATCCCAGCTCTGGATTCCAATTCGGATTCCTTATTGGAGTCGAACACGTCCAAGCCTACCCGACGTCATTGCTCTACTAGCCAAACGAGTTCACATAGTCCACAAATGTAATGATTGATTATTGCTCTTCGGTGACTATGATTATCAGAAGCTTTTAGCCGGTGCTTGGAAACTGTCGCAGGTGACTGACATTGTTATACCAGTTGCTCGCTTTGTTTATGGAAAGCTTCCCCAAACACAAATGGTTGTTGAACAGTTCTGGACAACGTGTCCTATCTATTATCTGAAAACTAAGACCATAGGATTAAGCAGTCATCTCTCCATAATCGCTGTTCATGGTATCGGAACTTTTGCTTAAGTGCAGCTGTTTCAGAAAAAAAGAAAACTAACAAATTACCGGTACGTTGAGAATGTTCATGCTATTTACCATCACTCTTTGCTTAATGACATTTTGTCCAAACTCTGATCGAGTTCTTGAGTATGGATGAAACAGAGTCAAGTAAAGACCTCTACTTGCTTAAATTATCCATGATCTCTAGCTAATGCGGATCTTTTCTATAGGGACAAAATCTCACGCTATTTTTACTATTATACCGTATGTTATTTTTTTTTTTTCAGAGTTATCAGATCTAAATTCAGCTCTAGTATCTGCAAGGACATGGCGAACCCACCAAATTTGAAAGAGTATTTCAGATATATATTGGATATGATATTAAATGGATCTCCTCAAATATCAAGACTTCTTTAACAGCTCAAAGCGTCCACCGAAACTATAGAAGATATTTTATTTTTCAAAATAACAGGGTAATTAACGAAATTTCGAGCCAATACATTGAAAGAAAGGGCAAAAATAGGTGACATTTTCCAGTAATATAATATATCATAATAATAATGAGACTTATCAATGTCCTATCCAAACAAATGCATACCAGCTCAAGCGACTTCACATTATTATTACCCCGACAGGCTAGAGTACTGGAATACGTCCTCAACTCCCTATAAAATAAACAATGCTGCTGCCACTTCCTGCAGGCGTTGATCACCAGCATTCTGACAATATATATTTCGCTGCTTAAAGCCAGTGATTCATTTTTCAGATGGGTGGGCTGAGTGAAAGTTGAATGAAATGCTTTCCCAAAGCACTTACAGCATGGCTTTGGTGAGGATCGAACCAAGATCGAAAGATCCTGAGTTCAATGCTGAAAACCAGAAGGTCACACTGGCCCATCTGTTGATCGTATTCTGCATATGGCCAGACACATGGCAGAGCAATGACTTATTATTAAGATTCATTTGTTAAATTAGGAAAGGATGTGCAGTATTCTGGGAATAATGAAAGGACCATTCATCCTGCCCAAACCATAGTTTATCCCTATCACTCTGATAATGTCCTTTGAGGGAACCTTATATAATACAAGATGAAAATCTCACCATTTGTATGTTATTTCTTTATTTGGTCTTTTCAAGATAGGTATTAAACATGCAGCCTGGGTCTACACTTTGACTTCTGTTGTACTGCAATACTCTTAGCTTACGTTAAGTCTGTCCCCTTTTTTGCCCTCTCAAACTAGCCATCTACTAGGCTGTGTACGCTGTTTTTAAACTGCCTTTCATTATCTAGTAACCTATGGCCGTATGCATAATCCATACATTAGTTAACATATTGCGTTAACTACGGTGAACACTATTAATGTTTTGGGAGTATTCCGTGGTTACCGCAGTGCGTAAGGATTATGCATACGTCCATTGGGTCGACTGAGAATATCGTAATACGAAACTAGAAGAAACCACTAGAAGTAGAATGAGTGATGAATGACATATTAGGGACAATAATATGTCGTCTGCAAATTTTTACTACGAGTAATCTTCTATAACCGGGTGGAGGAATGTGAGCTCAGTCTGATATTTTTTTTTCAGATTTTACATATTATTTTAGGGAAATGTATCACCAGGGATTGTTTCAGATTACTGTAAATGATCAATTTTGAGAAGATGGGCCGAAAAAAAATTCACTAGAAATGTCCTGTCCCTGCAGAGAATCGAATCCAGGGTCTCTCAGCTTGCAAGTCTGAACGTGCTATCATTACACTACAGGGACGCTAACTTCACAGCAATTTAATTCTTGAAGACCTGATGAGAAGGGGAGGGAGAAGGGAGAAGTTTTGCATACGGAGTGGCATTATTGAATTGTCACTTGTCAGAGAGGCATAGATCCAAATCTATTTACTTTGGATAAAATGTATGATATGGTCACTTCACTTTGTCAGAGTGATGATAAAGATTTCAAATTATAAATGGAAGGAGCAATTAAACATTGTAATACTTGCGTAGATTTATATCTGTTGCTGTATACCTCTACGGAACGTTTGGACTCGACTCATTCGAATTTGTCGAATTTTGAAAGACCAGTAAGGAGATATCAATCCAAGTCTGAAAGATTTATTTGGAAAGGGGAGGGGGCTGGGGACAGTAATTTCGACTTCCTTGTATTCGAGGAATTCGTGCTTGACTGTATTAGCCGTTTCATAGATTTAAGGCACTGAATGCTTAAACCCACTGACAACAGATAGCAAAGGCTGTGACGCGTTCTTTAACACATAAACTCTGATCAAGTGCAGCGATGAAACTTTTGTCTCAACAGATTCAAAACAACAACTAGCTGTTAATGAAGCTTTGCAAAGAAGAATTACTAAAAAATATAAAATCTTTATAAAAAAAAAACTTTTAAGAAAAAAAAAGTAGGAATTAAGGTAGCCACATAACTACGCATTGAAGAAAACAGGACATGTCAAATTTCATGGTTGCAAGTGGTTTCGCAATGAAATACATAGGCGTTACATGAGATTGTCCCCTTAGCTTCATGATGTGAATGCTTAATCTGCGTCTTTTCATCATTATATGCCCTTCCTTACGTACCTCCCCAGTGGGTAGCCGTTGGCTACGCCTCTGAAAAGGCAGGAATTCATCTGTCTCTGGGCCTGTCACCGGCCTTATGGGGACAGTAATGGATAGTCGTGTGAAGGACACACAATGATCTTGACCCAGACGCCCGGGTGTGAATCGGGTAGGTTGAGCGTAAGGGTTGCAAGATTATTTTTTTCCAGCCGGAGCCAAATCACAGAAAAAAAAAAAAATAACAAAGTGCCAAACCACAATCTGGGGATCAAGATTTGACATAAAGCGATAAGTTCATAGTGAACTGTCTATGTACTGGATATGAATTGGTATTATAATTATCGTAAACCTTTCTGCATACATTAGAACAATATGAGAAATGATTGTTAAAATATGGAAACAATTTGGGATCGTTCTTTGATTCGTGTTTGTCGCACATTTATGACAGAAGCCCAATCGCTTGAAATACCAAACAGCTTGAGAAAACTAGAAGTATATTTTGTGCAGGAAATTTATACAGTTTTGACTTAAAGTTTATAGGAGCCAAAAAAAAAAAGGCCACAGAGCCAAACAATTATTTCGGAGCCACGGGCTTTCAGAAAGAACAGTAAATATAGTATTTGGCTCCGAAAGAGCCAAATCTGGCAACCCTGGTTTAGTCCCAGGTAAATCAAGCTAGAGTGACTCCTGCTATCCCCTGTCCTCAGCTTGTTATGTGTCGGGTAGTCTAAACCTTGAACTCCTCTGTGGAGTGCATGGGAAAACATCTCCAGCCTAAGTTACTAGATTTACTGCTGTGACCATTTTTTTTCCCCGCAGTGATGAAGATACCGTGAGTGATGGTAGTTTCTATACTTGGCATTAAGTGCAAGAAGTGCTTTTCCTGTTTTCTCAGTGTGGGCAGTTAAGGAGTGTGCCAGACTGTCAGGGTCAAACTGTCAGGGTCACTGAGGAAAACTAGCTCATACGTGAAGGTAGGGAACGATTCAGGCAGTGGGTATTTAAAGTTTAAATTGCTGTGAAGGTAGATCACATTGATATATTGAATCATGATCCACTTGCAAGTTGAGAGGGCCTAGGTTTGACAGGTAGGAACAGAAACTTTTCTGGAGTCTAATACTTTTTTTTTTTTCCTCAGCTTTTTTTTTTCTCGGCTTTTTTTTTTCCTCGGCTTTTTTTTTTTTGTTGTTGCTCAAACTGATCCTTTATGGTGCATTAATTTGGTAAAAATTCATAACTGCACACAATCCATATAACATCACTGTAACAAATTCTCATAAAATCGCTATTGAAGAAAAATGTTTTACTATTATAATTAATGTCATATGCCTCACAAAAACTCAGATTTTTCAACAATTACTGACTGTTTGCCCTTAACTCTTTCGCTACCGTGAGCCGGATTTTCCGGCTCAGAAAATGGCCCCACTTGGACCACGAACCGGATTATCCGGCTTGTAAAATAGACCTTAAAATCAGTCCACTACTTCCAAACCATGTTTATATATTATTCTCTGTTCAATTTCATTTCTTTTGATGAAAAACACTCTGTATATTTGTGTTCACGGAGGTGGAAAGTAGCTGAGTTACTTGTTAAGGTCAAGTAATAAATTTGTGTGGAAAAATGGGCTGGTCCAGCCATGGAATACGACCCAGTAGTGAAAGAGTTTTAAACTTTATGTTTTAGTGAAAAGGAATGGTTGTTCTCTCGATTTCTTCAATGACGAGAATTCTATATCAGGAGGCCCCAATCATATTTAGAGCCTACCAGCTTACACCTTACTGTGGCGACATACGGTACGCTTCATTTTGACTGACAGCAAGAGGTTGACTATGCCATCAATATTGTCTTGCAGTTCTAAAAAATCTAAAAGCTGAACTAAATTAAACGTGACCAATGTCCACAAAGCAATAGGTTACACATACTGTGATGTGCATCAAAGTTAGAACTGTCTCGTTATCACGTTAGACTTGATGTTTTTGCTTGTTGACTTCGTCGTAGAAAAAAAAAAGTCTTCTCTCTTTGTTTTTTTTTCCTCGGCCAGAGCTAAAGACTGCAACGCTCCTCTGTCAATACAGTCCCGTTTAATTAGTATAAAATTAAACCGGAATTGGTGTTATCATGAAAGCCTTATCATAACTCTAGATTTTTCTACCTGAATTTCAAATTCTACTTTTATATGCAGCCTTGAAATAGAAGAGGTCTAACAAATCATAATTTTTCAACACCACATCGCAAAATCTACTCCGTAGGTTCAAGTGTGACATCTACGTTTGTCACTAAGCAAATAATGGTCTTATTTTTCCAACCTCGGCAAATTTTCATACAATATTAATAAATAAGAACGAACTCCGGGAGCGCAACTTTTACAATGAGTAAGTCAATAAACGGGTAGTCCTACTTACAAGAGAGTGGATCGTGGCGTATAAATAAAGAATAATGTTTACTGAAGAGTACTACCAACTAGAGCTGGCGCAGTTGCCTGAGTCTACTCAGACAGACAGGCAGACAGGCAAGCAGACAGGCAGACAGGCAAGCAGACAGGCAGGCAGGCAGACAGACAGACAGACAGACAGACAAACAGGCAGGCAGGCAGGCAGACAGGCAAGCAAACTGACAAGAGGACAGACAGATTGACTATTGGGCATTCAATTAGGCAAGGAGGCAGGCAGGACAGACAGATAGTAATACAGCTGTACATATATACAGTCGGATGGACAGATGAATAGATGGATGAATGGACAATCATGTACCAGTGCTATGTTTGATAGCGATTTTAATTTTAACTCGTTTGCCTTACACACTAACATCGGCCATTTCCTGATACGCCCATTATTATGTCAAACAACACCTTCGTGGTTTCGTGGAAGAATCCAACAACATAATATTTAGTAGGCAGGCCAACCAAAAAAAAAGTCTTCTAAAAATCGAAGGGTAGGCAAATGTTTGTTACAAGCAAGCAACCTATATCAATAGAAAGCTTGAGACTTGCTGATTACGATGAACCCGATTGCCCCGAGCAAATATGAATATTAAGGACGTAATTAATATTTTAACATTCATAAAACTGATGACCCACACTGTGTGCCATAGTTTTTTCCATCTCAACAATGAACGGAGCATCTGAGCTGGAAGTGCGCCGATAGAAGGATATCAGTGACGATATAGTCTATGTGTTTTCTGTCACACCTAAACACGAAGTGTCGACAATTAACTTCGGTGACCTTCTCTGAATCAAAGAAAACTAAGCGAAGTTGGGAGAAAGTGATGTTGCGTTGTGAGAGATTAAAACGGCTTTAGTATAAGCATTTAAAATTGAGACTGAAACTGAACTATCACGCTTTTTCATCAATTACATGATAGTTTTGTCTCACTCTGAGTTTGAAAATTCGGATAAAACCTTTTCAATCTCATGCGACTAATTTGCTTAAATCGAGCGACGTAGCAGGTGATAATCATCACCATTTAAACATATGTTGAATCCATTATTCCGTTACTCACTCATACAGTTTTTTGGTTTTTTTTGCTTTATGTAATCCGACCACGAAATTTTTGTGATTTTGTTTCTTCCTCTCACCCATGCAAGTTCAAGAGTTTACTGGAAGGATCGATAAACACAT
>JAWQUT010000244.1:1115669-1168995 GCA_033807755.1 Ellobium chinense
TGGAAAAAGGAAGAAAATAAAACCAACGGCAAGAAGGGGAGACATATAAAAGGAACAAGAGCATAGCTATATATATATTAATATCTCCTACAGTCACCTACACATCCATCCATCCATCCATCCATCCATCCATCCATCCATCCATCCGCTTGTCCGTCCATCCAGCCGTCTGTTAGTCGCCCGTCCCTAGGTCTGTCGGTCCGTCCGTTCCTCTCCCATTTCATCCAACCGCATCTATCTCGGAAAATATGCATTGTTCAGTCTCGTTAGACAGGCACTTAATTACATGTCTTAAGTTAGGGAGGACTACAATTGTGATTTAAATAGAAGAAAAGGAACGGGAAGGGGGGAGGCTGGGGGTTTACCCAAACATACGGATTCATCAACGTCGGCGGGTGGTTGTTTAGGAGATGGAACGGCACACTGTCAGATATTCAGAAACGTCATCCTGATATATTGTGCAAGTATTAACATCAAGAACTCTATATAGAAATTCTATAATAATATTACTAAAATGATGTCGCGTTAGGACGGCAATGACAAAAAAGAAAGAGAGGTGAAATTAAAGGAAAAACAAAGGAGGCGCATAGGCTGGCTCTCCGTCCGCCATAAAAGTATAAATGTTACCGTCCTGAAACGTCAGTTGAGATGTCCAATGAAGGGTCTGTTGTTACTAAAAGAGCATCTCTCTCTCTAAATACATACCCACTCACATACAACCTGTAAGTTATTTGGTTTACAAGAAACNATATATATATATATTGCTTTTTACACGTCACAAAATAGCTGGGATTGACTATTGGGAGCATGCAAAGACAAAAACGTGATTATTTTATTTTCTTTTCATCTGTAAAATGGGACCCTTTCTATAAGCTACTCGCTACTAGTTATATTGCCATTTTGCTTAAACCGGAAGTAAGCTTTGTTGGAGTTCATTTATTAAGAACAGTCTGTTACTCCGTGTTTTGTAGTTTGGTGTAGATTCTACTTTATTCATAATCCTTTTCCCGCCTCTTTGTAGATCTAGTTGATCTCTGGAGAAATTGATCAAGGCGTTTGCTTTGGTATATCTTTAGGTAAGGGCAACGTTATTCATCGGTCCGGCAACCCCAGTGACTGGAAAGCTAAGTCTGAAGTCAAGATTCGAAAGGACACATTTTGGGATGTCGTGGAGACTAGCTGGGCAAAGCTGAACAATGGGATGGACAAAAAATGGAGGTAGGGCTTTTTTTTTGGAAATAACAACATTCGCGTTTTTAAGGTACTCGCAAAATCCGAGCACCAAGGCTACAAGAGATCCGCGAGTCTGGGAATGAAGGGCAAGGGCAGGGAATTTGCAGTGGCCATTCTCAACCCATTAGCACACAAGAAAAAGGGGTGGCTGAACCAAAAATGCACGTTGCCAATGTTTCACTCAACTATAATAAGCTCAAGAACAAAATTACACCGAAACAAGATTATGTTGCATTGACTTAGGCCTGGGCATCTATGCTTGATAAAAATTCCAATATTAATTCATTCACTCGTTGCCTAGAGTTGGAGGACATGCTCTGATCACTACCTTGTAAATTACTTTAATGTTTGGCCCAGACATGCTGATTTTTCACTGGCCATAGACCTTTCTTAAATGAACTAAGGTGATCACGTGATTCTCGAGCTCTTTTTGAATTGGGACAGGGTGCTAACTTCCGGCTTACCATGTTTCAATACAATAAAAAGAACAGATTTTCATCTGGTGTTGAGACAGATCATTTCGGAAGTGGTTGATTTGTGAAATCGACCAAAACAAGTTCTGGAAAAAGAAATATTACCAAAGAATCGCCATAGCGCCATGCTTTAAGCACTGAAATAATCTTCCTAATTGTTTTAGTTCCATCCGGTAAAAACTACCTGGTAAGAAATCTATTTGCACCATATAGCTGCACTTCCCATGTTGCCAGATTGCCCTGTTTCATATCAATTCATCTGGAACAGTTTTCTGGGATCCCTAGGCATTATGGCAATTCACTGAAGTTTGAAAGCTTCATCTTAAGCAACATTGTGTAACATAGGACCTTTACATTGATCAAAAAGAGCCTCGCGTCGTGGTACACAACAGATTCTACCCATGTTTTCTGATCCCCGGATGTGAATGTACGACCCGGCGCGCTCATGAATATTCCATGAGAAAAGTCTGTGCTCTCCCAATCGAACTGGGATTTAAGACTCGGACTTGTACGCGGACTCGGGATTCGGAATAGGACGGGGGNGGGGGGGGGGGGGGGGGGGGGAAGAAGTGCTTATGGTAAGCATTATATCTAGTGGTCTGCAAAAAGTACAATTCAGCCATCTCGATCTTTTGGTTTTTACACTAGGCCCCTTCCTGCTGCTGAGATTGTGAGGCGAGCCGAGTCGAGACTTGGGGAACAAGGCTACAATCTCCTTTTCCAAAACTGTGAACATTTCGCGAACTGGTGTCGGTATGACAAGAATTCCAGTGGCCAGGTACAGTGCCCTCGTTTCCCTGGCTCGCTGGCTGGCTGGCTGGCTGGCTGGCTGGCTGGCTGGCTGGCTGGCTGGTTGTCTAGCTGGCTATCTGTCTGTCTGTCAGTCTGTCTGTCTGGCTGGCTGGCTGTTTGTCCGTCTGTCTGTCTGTTAGTCTGGCTGGCTGGCTGGCTATGTGTCTGCCTGTCTGTCTGTCTGTCTGTCTGTCTGTCTGTCTGTCTGTCTGTTCCTGGTTTTCGTGCTGCCCCATTTTCCTCTCCTGCGCGTCTGCAGGCTTGAAGGGGAGTCAACCTTAAGAACTGTGCCCCTTTTTTTTTTCATATCCTCTAATTAATTCCCATAAATCATATAATTTGACTGTGAGGGTTGTTTAAAGTCAGACAGATTATGAAAAAATTCATAAAGATGTGGGGAGAAAATGTCTTGATTTTACTGACAGTCGTATGTATCCACAGGTGGCATTCGTTGATGATATTGCTAAAGAAGCGAGGAGGTGAGCTGAACTGCCATTATAGGTTTTTGGCATCTATTAGAAAGGCAAATCACTCATTTTAAACAATCCAATTAATCCGCTAATATGTAAAATCCCCCTCTTTTGGGGCCCTGCCAGCCAGTGTCAGGGTGTAGAAATATGTCAGATGACCTGTGATCTAAATAAAGCATCCAATTTTAAAGTTTCAGGTATAAAAAAAAAAAATCCTGGGGACCAAATCAGAATTCGAGATGACCTTTTCTGAAAGAAATTTGTGAGAAATTTTGGGCGTTGACCCCTCTTTTTACTGCCCCAAAAAGATCGGGCAAAAAGTGTCCATGTGCTGTCCCGTTGCATATATTGCCCATAGACCACGTCTGTGATCTGGGCTTATTCCTAAAAAAAAAAATTGTTAAACATGTTGTTGAACTTCCATGAGAGAAATTTTCCGAAATTATAGTGGTGTGTATGTGTAGAATAACACAAAATGTAAATAGGGCCGAAAAAAAACAAACAATAGGCTCCACTAACCAATTGTTTTTTCTTATTTTGGCCCTATTAACAATTTGTGCTATTCTAAATATATCACTGTGATTTGGGGAAATTTCTTCAATGGAGGTTAAAGTACTTCTTTTGCCCGATCTTTTAACGGGAAGAAAAATGGGGGTCAACACCCAAATTTTTCACAAATGTCTTTTGAAAAAGATCACTCAAATTCTGATTCGGTCCCCAATTTTTCATTTGGCTGGTTTTGACCGCGTGCGAATACATAGTCCTACACATTTTTTTCTATCTAGAAGGCTCAAATTGTACCTGAGCCTCTAAAATTGGATACTTTATTTAGATCACAGGTCATTTCTATACATTTCTACACCCTAACACTGGCTGGTAGGACCCCCAAAAATGGGGATTTTATATATTAGCGGATTAATTGGGTTGCACACAATGAGTGATTTGCCCTTCTAATAGGTGTCACAAACCTGAAGATTGATTTGCAATTTTTTTTTGTGTCCCCTGAAGGTTTGTTTACGTAATTGATCATGTAAAAAAATAAAATCAACCTTTATTTACCATGCCATACAATGTTATACATTTCATTCATGATAATACAAACACAACGAAAGTGCTCATAACACGTATTGCTATATTGCATTAACTCAGGCCTGCCCCTCTTTCGACAGCATAATTTGAAGGGCACATCTACCGCACAGAATCGCCTTAATATTTGAATCTAGCTTTCAGATAATATCGACCTGGTGAAAATATTTTTTCTTTTAGATTTCAGAATAAATCTTTTATCTCATATTTAAAAAAAAAACAGCATTGTGTTTGAAAAACCTTACGGTGAAACGGTGGTTTTATCTTACATATAAAATAAACAGCATTTCAGGGATAAAATATTACGGCGAAACTTAACCGGTTCGCTTAGTTGACCAAAATACCTTTTTTTCCACGTTGCTGTCAACAGAACGTGATCAGCGACTGTGTCCAGTAGTGAGTAGTATTGACAATGTCTATACCTCGTATTAAAAAGAAAAAAAAAAGGCGGTCATCTATATTAATAAAACGCTTCAGCCAAATTTGTGTCACAGATTTCTTGAGAACTACGTAACGTAAAAACATACTGTTTTTACCTAAATTCGTAGAAAAATACACAAAAGGTAACTATACACATCAGTCCTCTTTATTTTTTTTACCCTTTTTTAAAAAAAAGAATGTATAGCAACGAAATACAATCTCCGATAGATCTTTTCAATTCGCCAATCGTCCAACTTTTTCACGGAGTCTAATGCATTCGTCTATGATGCCTTTCGGTGCGCTAGGTATTCTTTCGCAGCTGGTGCGTTGCCTGCCTGCCCATTTGTAAAATGGGGTGTTTGTCTTGTCTCAAATCATTTATTACAAATAATGAACTCCTTTTCTCCATAAACTCATTTGACTCTTCCGATTTTGGTGAGACGACCCCTCAATAGATAAGATAGTAAAATATTAGTTTTGTTACAAAGTCATTACAGTAAGTATATATTCTTGTGCATTCGGTTTCCACAGCTACTTTTGTCAAAGAACAAAAGAAATGAACCGGAATCGATCTTCCTAAAAAATTTACATATATAATATTAATGATTTGTAAGGTCGATGACATTTTAAGTTCGCATGCAAAAAATCACCAGAGGTTAGTGATTACGATGACGGTATAACTAATTTCATAAATCTGATATCAAACACACTCATTACAGATCCTCTATATTTATATCCTTTTTATCTTTGACAGTGTTAGGAATACGTATGTCGAGCCGATGAAATCCGCTGCTCAGAAGGGTTACCTTGCTGCCTCATCACAGTAAGTATATATTCTTGTGCGGTCGGTTTCCATAGCTACTTTTGTCAAAGAACAAAAGAATTGAACCGGAATCGATCTTCCTAAAAAAAATTACATATATAATATTAATGATTTGTAAGGTCGATGACATTTTAAGTTCGCATGCAAAAAATCACCAGAGGCTAGTGATTACGATGACGGTATAACTAATTTCATAATTCTGATATCAAACACACTCATTACAGATCCTCTATATTTATATCCGTTTTATCTTTGACAGTGTTGAGAATACGTATTTAGAGCCGATGAAATCCGCTGCTCAGAAGGGGTTTTACCATGCTCTCTCGCAGCTCACGGCCAAGAAGTAAATGCCTGTTGATAAAGTCCTACATACCGGGAGGAATCTACTCAAGAGTCATGTTACTTAAGGATGAAAAAGACAGACTAATGTATATATGTTTCAAAGTTGTTTTTTTTTGTAAAAACACTGATATCTTGTAAGATTTCGCAACAGTTATAGGCAGATCGTCTATCTCATTTGAGTAAGTTTTTTTGAGAGAAGGAAAAAAAACTTTATTTGACAACGAAAAGAAAATAATACCAATTTCAGGCTTTGAGGTTGTTTCCTTAACCAGTGACTTTATGGCTTACTTCGTGACATTGGTTAGATGTTTTGGGTTATAGCAAGCACAGATTTTAATATAGCCCAGTTTGCAAACTGCCTGTTTTGAGATAGGCGGTCTGCCTATGACAGGGACGATTTATTGATGGAATATATTAAATATGTACTGGTTCTCTTTTATTTTTTTCCGTCTCAAATGATGGGCCTAAGGCAGGAGCTAACTTGACTTGCCCTCAAATCCTAGTAAACCCTGATTTGCAAAATCCTGTTCGCGATTTAGCTATAAAATAAAATTTCACTCTCATAAAACTGAAGCCTAGTTCATTTAAAATGCTAGCAGCCTTGCTCAGTTTGGATTTATGCAGAATACTAGCAGGCCCGGTTTAGAGGTTACTTTTATGACGAAATACACCCTCCTGATTACGATAGTAAAAGCGGAACAGGATATCGCTTTGCATTTTAAACCTTTTTTTTTTTTCAAGACTTTGACCATTTCATTCCTTAAATGTTATAATAGCAGTCTTTTGTTTCCAGCATGATAGTTCTTATCAGGGAGATGTTGGCTTGTCTGCGCCAAATAATGTCACAGTTGGGGTATCTTTCACTAAATCGATTTCGCGCAAACTTTCTTACTGCGTTTTCAGTCTTTTGATTTTTTTTTCAAGTTCTGACTATTTTTAACCTTAACTATGCTCGTAAGACTGCATTCCTTTATTTTGAAAATGGTAGCATGAGATACTGAGTCATGTACTCCGAATATTGACATGACAGGTTTGCCTTTTAGGTTTACTCAATCAGTTCCATGCAAACTTGTTTTTATTTTCAGTCTTTTGTGGTTATAACTTACACGATTTATTTTTTTAAGCCTTGGCTATTTCCAACCTAAATTATGATCATAAGAAAGTATTCATTTGATTTGGAAATGATTGCACAAAGTGCTGAACTACTATGTACATCGAACTATACTATAGCACTACAGATACCCTAAATTTCACGAACTCTTCTCCACTCAAAGTAAACACATCCTCTTAAATATTGCAAGCCTTTGCAAGATCATATTGAACTTTTGGCATAATCCTGGAATAGCACCGATTCGGTATCGATATTGAACTTCGATTCGGTATCGATATTGAACTGCGCTTTATTTAGTCTCATGCCTATATACTCCTGGAACAGCACCGCCGATACCAAATATAAATAGTATCTACTAAATCGGTGCTATTCCAGGATTGTACCGAACTTTTGATGTTTCGAGCATATCACTCCTCTCCTCGAATACTTCATTTAGTATACATGCAGTTATGTCTAGTTTTACCTGCTTATATATTTGCCACATTGATAAGTTTATTGATAGGTTTATTGCCCATACATGCTGCACTTCTTTAACGTGGTTTCAAAATATATGTATTGAATTGAACTGGATTAGTTCATCAATCAGATTTCTCGAACCTTTCTTATGTTGTCAGTTGTCGAGGTTATATTTTGAAGCAGAAAATAAATGCTTTCATGTGATATCAAATTCAGATCTATTCAGTGTTGATTGTACAGCTTAAGGTTGTATGAGCCAAACTGTAAAAGCCTCTTTGAGCCATTTAATAAAACTTTCTCCTCGAACCACACAAACATTCCGAGATGGCCAAAGCTAGTCTGCAGGTCTGGTGCCATCACTGTGTTCAAATTATCCTGATTACGAAAGTAAAACGGAACAGGATATCGGTTTGCATTTTACAAAATGTTTATTTCAAGACTTTTATCATTCCATTTCTAAAATATTATGATAGCAGTCTTTTGTTTCCGAAATGATAGCTCTTATTAGGGGGATGCTGATGTGTGCGCCGAATAATGTCACAGCTGGCGTATCTTTCATTGAATCAATTTACTACTGTGCTTTCAGTCTTTTGAATGTATAATTTAAAGTATATTTTTTGAAGTACTGACTGTTTCATACCTTAACTATGATCGTAAGATAGCATTCTGTTGTTTTGGAAATAGTAGCGTGAGAAACTGAGTCATGTACACCGAACACTGACATAACAGGATTGCCTTTTACTCAGTCAGTTCCTTGCAAACATGTTTTTAATTTCAGTCTTTTGTGGTTATAACTTACGCGATTTATTTTTTTTAAGCATTGGCTATTTCCAACCTACATTGTGATCACAAGAAAGTATTCATTTGATTTGGAATAATAGCACAAAGTGCTGAGCTATGTACATCGAACTATACTATAGCACTACAGATACCCTACATTTCACGAACTCTTCTCCACTCAAAGTAAACACATCCTCTTAAATATTGCAAGCCTTTGCAAGATCATATTGAACTTTTGATGTTTCGAGCATACTAATCCTCTCCTTGAATACTTCATTTAGTATACATGCAGTTATGTCTAGTTTTGCCTGCTTATGTATTTGCAACATTGATAGGTTCATAGCCCATATATGCTGCACTCCTGTAACGTGGGTTCAAAATATATGAATTAAATTGAACTGGATTAGTTCATCAAACAGATTTCTTGCAAACTTTTTTATGTTGTCAGTCGTCGAGGTTATATTTTGAAGCAGAAAATAAATGCTTTCAGGTGATATCATATCCAGATCTATTCAGTGTTGATTGTACAGCTTAAAGTTGTAGGAGCTAAACTGTAAAAGCCTTTTTGAGCCATTTAATAAAACTTTCTCCTCGAACCACACAAACATTCCGAGATGGCCAAAGCTAGTCTGCAGGTCTGGTGCCATCACTGTGTTCAAATTATCCTGATTACGAAAGTAAAACGGAACAGGATATCGCTTTGCATTTTACAAGATTTTTTTTTTCAAGACTTTCACCATTTCATTCCTTAAATATTATGATAGCAGTCTTTTGTTTCTGAAATGATAGCTCTTGTTAAGGAGATGCTGACGTGTGCGCCGAATAATGTCACAGCTGGAGTATCTTTCACTGAATTAATTTCTTGCAAACTTTCTTACTGTATTTTTAGTCTTTTGATTGTAGAATTTAAAGGATTTTTTTTTTGAAGTACTGACTATTTCATACCTTACTTAATACGATCGTAAGATAGCATTCTTTTGTTTTGGAAATGGTAGCATGAGGAATTGAGTCGTCTACGCTGAACACTGACATAACTGGTTTGCCTTTTAGTTTTACTCAATCAGTTCCTTGCAAACTTGTTTTTATTTTCAGTCTTTTTGTGGTTATAACTTACATGATTTATTTTTTTTTTTTTTAAGCATTGGTTATAACCAACCTAAATTATGATCATAAGAGAGTATTCATTTGATTTGGAAATGATAGCACAAAGTACTGAGCTATGTACACCAAACTATACTACAGCACTATAGATACCCTAAATTTCACGAACTCTTCTCCACTCAAAGTAAACACATCCTCTTAAATATTGCAAGCCTTTGCAAGATCAAGATCATGTTGAACTTTTGATGTTTCGAGCATACTAATCCTCTCCTTGAATACTTCATTTAGTATACATGCAGTTATGTCTAGTTTTGCCTGCTTATGTATTTGCCCCACTGATAGGTTCATTGCCCTATATGCTGCACTTCTGTAACGTGGGTTCAAAATATATGAATTAAATTGAACTGGATTAGTTCATCAAACAGATTTCTTGCAACCTTTCTTATGTTGTTGGTCGTCGAAGTTATATTTTGTAGCAGAAAATAAATGCTTTCAGGTGATATCATATCCAGATCTATTCAGTGTTGATTGTACAGCTTAAGGTTGTAGGAGCTAAACTGTAAAAGCCTCTTTGAGCCATTTAATAAAACTTTCTCCTCGAACCACACAAACATTGGCCAAAGCTAGTCTGCAGGTCTGGTGCCATCACTGTGTTCAAATTATCCTGATTACGAAATTAAAACGGAACAGGATATCGCTTTGCATTTTACAAGATTTTTTTTCAAGACTTTCACCATTTCATTCCTTAAATATTATGATAGCAGTCTTTTGTTTCCGAAATCATAGCTCTTATTAAGGAGATGCTGACTTGTGTGCGCCGAATAATGTCACAGCTGGAGTATCTTTCACTGAATCAATTTCTTGCAAACTTTCTTACTGTATTTTTAGCCTTTTGATTGTAGAATTTAAAGGATTTTTTTTTTTTTGAAGTACTGACTATTTCATACCTTACTTAATACGATCGTAAGATAGCATTCTTTTGTTTTGGAAATGGTAGCATGAGGAATTGGGTCGTCTACGCCGAACACTGACATAACTGGTTTGCCTATTAGTTTTACTCAATCAGTTCCTTGCAAACTTGTTTTTATTTTCAGTCTTTTGTGGTTATAGCTTACACGATTTTTTATATTTTTTTTAAGCATTGGCTATTTCCAACCTAAATTATGATCATAAGAAAAGTATTTATTTGATCTGGAAATGATTGCACAAAGTGCTGAACAACTATGTACACCGAACTATACTATAGCACTACAGATACCCTAAATTTCACGAACTCTTCTCCACTCAAAGTAAACACATCCTCTTAAATATTGCAAGCCTTTGCAAGATCATATTAAACTTTTGATGTTTAGAGCATACTAATCCTCTCCTTGAATACTTCATTTAGTATACATGCAGTTATGTCTAGTTTTGCCTGCTTATGTATTTGCAACATTGATAGGTTCATAGCCCATATATGCTGCACTCCTGTAACGTGGGTTCAAAATATATGAATTAAATTGAACTGGATTAGTTCATCAAACAGATTTCTTGCAAACTTTTTTTATGTTGTCAGTCGTTGCGGTTATATTTTGAAGCATAAAATAAATGCTTTCTGGTGATATTAAATCCAGATCTATTCAGTGCTAATTGTACACCTTAAATTTGTAGGAGCTAAACTGTAAAAGCCTCTTTGAGTCAATTAATAAAACTTTCTCGTTAAACCACAGGAACATTCCGAGATGGCCAAAGCTAGTCTGCAGGTCTGGTGTTCAAATTATATACTGTTTACAGTACTGTTTATTATTCATTTAGATTTTTCACAATTTAATTCAGATGAAAAGGGGTTAAAAAAATGTGGTCTTCTTTGGCAAACCACAGGCCCGTACAAATGAAATCCGCTGAAGCCACTGGGAAACACTCAGGACTGAAGTTCCCACTTTTGCGATGTAGTTTCATGTTACACGATTATTTCTTCACAATCTGTCGACAGCTATTATTGACTCTGATAGTCCAGCCTTTTTTTTTTCACCAATTAGGCTCCTGCAACCTTTAAGTGGCTAAGGGTATGAAGATGCCAATGTATTTTCACCGTTGGCTATATTAGGTTTTACACCTCTCATTAACTTATCCCTGGATGCCGTTTCAAAATACTTTCCAAATATGTTGTTTAGCTCTTCCTCCAAATTTTGACACAAAGAAAAATGCACCTGAACCAGTTAGATTTTGAGAGCTTAGGCAGTGAAGCAGACACCCTAATATTTTAGGCTTTTTCACTCAGTAAACATGGTAACCTTACCCACCTAGCAACAATCACAAATTCTATACTTGAGTGACTAAACCTCACCTATTCTGAGTCTACACATATATTTGCACCTATCTAAGCCTTTGAAATTAAAATCCAACCCCTTTCCCCCTTACCCATGGCCAATTTTCTGATTTTATAGGGACTATTTAAAATTGCATATTTTTATGCCAGGTGCTATTGGCATCTTCATGCCTAAACTACATGTGCATGAAAGTATGGGTCCTGGTCTTATCTACGACTGCCTCCCATACAGCTTCACAATAAAGAGTGTTCTCACAAAAATAGTCACGAATGCCTTCAAAGATGGTAAAAAGTGGTGCTGGTTTCTTTCTTTCTTTCTTTCTTTCTTCTTTCTTTTTTTCTTTCTTTCCAACGACACGTCATATCGCCGGGACATTAGTTTTTGGGTTTCTTTTTTTTAATATCTTATTTTTATTACTATTAATTGAACGATGTTGATTCCACTTAATCCTGCATGTCAGGTCATGTCACGTCATGACTTTGACGTCACCGTGCACATGATAAAGCCGTGCTTGCGTAAACCATTTATATCCATTTCGTGCCTTGTCCAGATTTCTTGTGGATTTAGGATCTAATTTTATCAAAATGATATGTCAGCTGGCATGACATCTAAAGTTCATGCCATTAAATTGATACAGGAAGATATTCAAAGCAGGGGCGTAACTCGGTGGGTTAACGAGGGCATTCATACTCAAGTATGAATGGTGAACAGAGTGAGTGAGCCTGTATAGTTGGGCACATGTGAAACATCTGTGAGAAATGCCTGAAATGGAATATATATAAAATAATAAACATAGATCTATGTGCATAGAAAGAGTAGTAGTCTCAGGTCACTGGTGGGCATGGGCTGCAGTCCCAGGTATTGTATTACTGTATGATTTGTGCTTTCAAAGAGTTTTTTTGTCCTAAAGATATTTAGACGGCAGTATCCTGGGACGCTCCCCTGATGCTTGTTTCAAAATTAGGGGCAGGGTTAGGATTGGTTTAATGGAAGAAGAGCAAGCTTGGAACAGCTCCTGAATATTGTCTAGAAACCTTCTCATGAATGCTTTCTCGAACTTAATCCAGGCTTTAACCCTGAAGTAAGCTGTCCATGAATAACACCCATGAAGGAGATCATACAGTCAGTTCTACTCTGTGCCAGTACCAGCTATCGTAAGCAGTCTTTAAGTTAAGACTTAAATTTACGTATGCTTAAGGCAATAGCATAGGACGCTCCCAAGGACCTATACTGATAGTCATGGGCAAGAGTCAAATCCTGAAAGTCAAGCAAATTTCATGACCAGTCGAGAAGCTGATACACCTCCGAATTTACACACTTTGATTGGCGGACGGGATACCTTGCCGTGTGCAAAAGGCAACGCTCTGTTCTACGAAATGGATGGCACCCCGCAAAGTCACCTGGAAAAGCCACCTCCCCCCCCCCCCCCCCCCCCCCCCCCCCCCCCCCCCCCCNATCTACACTTACATCCTTTAAAAGTACCCGTCTATCTACATGCCTGCAGTGGAAGTACTTTTATCTCCAAGGGATAACAGTCAAGAAGTCACAGTAGATTCTCTACAATTCTACAGTTCATTTATGTAGGGATAATTTTAAGAAAAACAACGAGTGCCAAAGACCTAACAGAGCGAAAGCCCCAACAAGTCACACTGGCACTGCCATGTCATCCCGATTTGCCCCGTGGCTTTCTCCACCCCTGGCTGCAAGTAACGCTCAATAAATAGTGACTCTGATATTTGAATTAGATTGGAAATGGTGTTTTGGTTGCAATGCTCTCAAAATGGTTTTAGCAAAAAAATCGCGAGTGCTGTGTGGGTGACACAATCAATAGAGTGTTAACAAAGCTTCCACGTCTGGTCTGAGTGCCCGTACACATAGAAACCAACAAAGTACCTTTAAAAGCCCGTCCGGGGTTTAAAAAGCGAAAGAGAGATATGATGGGATGCTTCACTAATTTAAATTATGTAACACCGTTCACATTGCCTTACTATTTTCCTAATTTCACGAGTAAAGTATAACCATACCGTGTAGAAACTTCGCAGCTCGCCACTTACTGGACACTCTGAACTTTACAGTAAAGAAAATTGATGTAAAATCTTCTGATATTAGAAATATTATGCAACTCCATCTTAGTGGTGACAGAGTTTATGGTCATTTGTAGGCGGGGTTTGCCTTTCAGTGTAACGATCGGGTGGCGGATGTTTGAACATTTTTCAACTAGACTAGTGGTTCTGGCAAACTCCTCGGGACAGTTGATTCGTGTGTCGTTGAGTGTCTCCGGAAAATTGGTGTGGAAGAGGATCAAGGTAGTAAGGACATGTTTAATGTGTGACAGCCTAAAAGTTAAATGACCAACATTTTGACGAACACAGCTTGTGTTTGTCTGATATCAGAATTATGATTTCGTTGTACATTTATCGTGTCTTCGCTCTACTCTCTGACGTATGGCCTCTCTGGAGAACGAATACGATAAATGTATAACAAATTTCATAAAGCTGATATCAAACAAACACGACTTTCAGATCCTTTTTATCATATAAACTCTAATTAATAAAAAAAATGAACTTTTAATCGTGAAAAGGACCCTGAAGTGGCCCACATCATGTTTGAGACGCATCAATCACAATTGAACTGAATGAACCACACAGATACTCGACACAAAGTAGATCAGATCAGCTGACAATCATTGATGAAACTTTAGACCACAGAAACACTGCGACATTTCAAGTACTTTAAATCAAATGTTTAACTGAACTTAAACTGATACGTGAAGAGAACGATAACAAGTGATATGAAAGACAGACTGAATTTTTTTTTTTTTTTGGTAAATCTAGATAGAGGGAAACTCCATGGCAGTGAAAATAGTTACAGAGGAAACGACGCCGCATATTCACATGCTAGACGTTTCCAAGATTTCCAATCAAAGTATTCGTAAGCAAGTCAAAGGTCAAATCTATGTAACGTGTGACATGCCAAAAAATTATTATACACTTTTATGTCACCGGAAGTAGGACCTGTTTATATGATAAAATATTATGGTGTGTCCCAGTGCCAGTGAAATTGTTCCAAAGACCCAAAATCCAAGTGCTCCAGCGGTCTGAAGGTCTAGGAGAGAGAATAGTTCTGGTTCGTCATGGTATATTGCTTGTGATATGACTGGAATAAAATTCTTAGGTAATTGTTAGTTACCTTGTAGTTTGCTTGAGTGCAAGATACATGTAAATTTTTGTACATGTTTTGATAGCTGGCGCATTTTCATTACTTCGCTCATATAGACAACAGTGACGCTTTAAAGTGGGTATCACTTTTACTTGCCATGCACTCACAGCGCACCGTTATTTGTATGGCAAGAAAGTGAGAAAGAACGGCGCTTAGCTTGGCGGAAAGTAGGACAGTTTAGATAAGAGCAGAAGATCAGGTCTATTGTTCCTGATGTCTATTGGTGGTAATGCGTAAGGTAAGCTCTGTTCTCGCTCGCTCGCTCTCTCTCTCTCTCTCTCTCTCTCTCTCTCTCTCTCTCTCTCTCTTTATATATATATATATATACACACACACACACGCACGCACACACACACACACAGACNACACACACACACACACACACACACACACACACACACACACACACACACACCGTTTTTCATATTCTATTCTCTTCCCTTCCCTCGTGCTACCCTTTAAAAAATATGAGATATACAGTGCAAACTTGTGCATAATTTTCGCAATCAAATCTGTTTAATAGGATTGTATGACTGTTCAAAGTTAGTGATTTGGCCTATTAGAAGGTGTCAGAAACTTCACACATGGTTTAGGGTGAAGGAAAAATAACATTTCTGTACATTCCTTAATAGTGTGCTCTTTTCAGATGATGGACCGACTTTCATCACACATGGTTCTCGCTTTGCTTTCTTCATTTTCAATTTGTAAGTTATTTTTGCAGATATTCCTGCTCCTGTCATCTTACAGCCTGTCAACATAGAATTCCTTTCTGAGTCAACATTTCTTCACCTCTTATTTTTCTTTTTAATATGGAGCACCTTAAGATACAAATTAAGATACAAATACAGTGTACCCCCTACTTAAATTTTGCGGGAAATAAGTTGTAGAAATTAGGAGGAGTGGAGGGAATATAGTCTGCTACCAATCATTTATCCCGCACAACTAGAGCGCTGAGCCAAGACTCACCACTCCCCCCTTCCCTTCCCCTCACCCTCCGACTTTTCGCAAGTTTTGGTGTTTTTTTTATAGCGAGTCCAGGTTTTAAATCTTAAAAGGAGCGCCAATGCACTGAGAAACGAATTTCTTTATGCCCGCACCCATAACAAAATGTGCCATTTAACTGAAAACCGCATTTTTTTTTATAAACAGTATACAGTATATTGAACTGAATAGAAATGTGGGCTCCTTGTGACGATTGACTACCTCTAAGCTTACATTTCTTTCCCTATAATCACACAAGCGCTCAGAAGTGACTCACTTCGTGGCAGAATACCATTCTTCGCAAACAGCGTTGCTTTTGGAAGCGATAGAAGTTTTGAAATGCTTGGCAAAATTGCCTGACTAGGAGGGGGCCCAATTAGCTTTATTTTATGTCCTCTATGGTAAAGTGATTCTATTTGGAGACTAGGCGGAGCGGACTTGCGTGGAGCAGATGTATCTAGCTCCTGGCCAATAAAAGTTGTGTTGCAGTGATTGTCGCTTGGCTGATCCAAAGAATTTTAACATGATTTAGTTAATCTGAGGCCTCTTGTCTTTGTGTTCCTTCTCCCATCCCCTGGTTGACCGGTTTTTCTACATGTAGCGCAAAATGTAACTGTAACAAAAATAATATAAAGCAACGTGCACAAATGGGGAATTTCAGGAAGATTTGTGCATGTCTTTGTACGCCGTTAATCTAGTTATGATAACTACCTACATGAGTGCTCTGCTTGCCTAATCTAACCCCAACCAGCCAGCCAACCAACCAACCAACCAACCAACCTATTCACCCAATCAGCTGACATATCAACGAAGCAATCTATCCACCTAACGTACTCTCAGTTCATGCACCTAGCCTCCCACCTGCTTGTCTGCCTTCCTGTCCTCTTGCTTGTAATCTACACTTACATCCTTTAAAAGTACCCGTCTATCTACATGCCTGCTTGCTTATCGACCTGCGACCAACCTACTAAACAATCAACACACCCACTTACCTTTCCAACCACCATCTTTAGACCTACCACCCAAATGTCCATCCACTCACAAGTGATTCACTAGTTTATTATCCCCATATGCTTCCCACATTCTCATCCTTCCACAATTTTACCTATACTTTTTTTTCAGCATCGACAACTGCTGAATATAACCCTGAAAACGAGACAGCCTTAAGATGGCATCTTCTCAAAGACTATGACAATAGAGTGAGGCCTGCTTCGCCCACCACTGTTTACTTGCAAATTGTCTTGCTTTCATTAAACGAATTGGTAAGTCAATCAAGCCTATTTACTCACTTAATTGGCTTTTTCCATCCCTCCCTCCCTCCCTCCCTCCCTTACCTACATGCCTGCCTCTATGCCTACCTGCCTGACTACCTGCCTACTTGCCTGCCATTCTGTTTACCGACCTACCTACCTACCTACCTACCTACTACCTACCTACCTACCTGCGTACCCACCTACCTACCTGCTTACCTACCTACCTATCTACCTACTTACTTACCTACCTACCTACCTGCCTGCCGCTTTGCCTATCTGTCTGACTACTTGCCTATTTGCCTTCCTTTCTGTCTGTCAACCTACCTGCCTACCTACTTCCCACCTGCCTACCTACCTACCTTTCCTATCTACCTCCCCACCTACTCACTCACCCACCCATCCACCTGCCTCTATGCCTATCTGCCTGATTAGCTGCCTGCTTGCCTGCCTTTCAGTGTCTGCCTGCCTGCCTGCCTGTCTTCCTTCCCATCTACATACCTACCTTAATAGACTCCTGCCTAACTACTTACCTACCTACCTACCTACCTAGCTACCTACCTACCTACCTACATACCTACCTACCTACCTACCTACCTACCTACCTAAATACCTACCTATCTATCTACCTACCCTTCCCCTGTGAACTGTAACATGGAAAGTCTCGTCTGAAATGGACGCCGATTCTTCTACCTTATTATCAAGTATATTATGTGACTGACCTATAAAACATCGAAACCAACGGTTCTCAGCTTTTACAGAAAGAGGGCCAGATTTGCTTTATAGTCATCCAATCAGGGCTAAATCGAAGGTGTAGCTCACTAGCTGATGTTTCATCATAAAAGGGTAATTTTCAATCTGAAATGACTCCGAGTGCCAAGTTATCACACGGAGAAGTTGGGTGGCGGGGTCGGGAGACAAAAGGGTGGTCCATGTCGGCCAGCAGGCCATCGGCTGGGTGGCCTTGGTATAATATATATATAAACCAGCTGACTCTATTTCAGAGCATCGAGAAACAAGATATGTCCATATCAGGGATTTTACTAGCGGTAAGGAAATTACCTTTCACTGAAATTACATTATCAATCTAGAAAAGCAAGTAATGAGGCAGTTCCTCTGCCAAGAAAGATTTACGTCACGTCACGTCACGTTACGTGATATTACATTACGTTGTTCTGTGCTGTGCTGTGCGGTGTCTTGTGGTGTGCCGTGCCGTGCTGTGTCATGTCATGTCATGTCATGTCATGTCATGTCATGTCATGTCATGTCATGTCATGTATGTCATGTCATGTCATGTCATGTCATGTCATGTTAGGTTAGGTTAGGTTAGGTTAGGTAAGGTTAGGTTAGGTTAGGTTAGGTTAGGTTAGGTTAGGTTAGGTTAGGTTATGTAAAGCTGACGTGTTGTGCTGTGTTCTGTTATGTGTTGTATTGTGTTGTATTGTGTTGTGTTGTATTGTTTTGTGTCGTGTCGTGTCGTGTCGTGTTGTGATATGATTTGTCAATGAATTCACACAGACCGATTTTTTAGCTACATCGTGACAAGCATCAATGAATATATCTCTTCTTTGCACATTTTCTATGAAAACACACACACACAAAAAGTTTTCTCAATAAATCAAAAGTGCATCTCTACATGTTGGTGCAAAGCTTTGGCAATATTTTTTTTAAAAATTAATTTAGCATCACACCTGAACTAAATCTGGCAATCCTGTCCAGGGGGACTGAACACTTGGCAATGTGCTCTTCTTCCTGGGCAAAGAGATGCAGGAAAGCTGGTGGAAATTTTCTATTTACCCAAGGACAATTTAACAACCGAACCACTGAAGTAACGTACATACGTATATTGTTACCTTCTTATTAGTTATGGACAGACAACCGTTTGGCGTGGAACCCTCTCAAACACGACAATATCAGCAGTATTATTATGAAGTATGAGACAACCTGGCAACCGTCATTCTTCGTGGAGAACTCGTAAGTACAGCAGAAGATGTTGGTGTTAGTGTGGAAGATGATGATGATGATATTGATGTAGTTCTCAACAATGTTAGTTATGATTATTATACAATGAAACCTCTACAACTCGAATCTTAGGGGAACAGTTCTTAACTGGTGCAGTGTGGCTGAATGGTTAGGCGTCGGACACATCATCTGTCGGTCGAGGGTTCGATGCCGATCATGAGCGTGTTGTAAGTACTTTTGGGAAAATATTTCATTCACATTTCCTCAGTCCACTCATGTGTGAAATAAGGACCCATCTATAGCTAGTGAAGATTTTGTCAGAATGCTGATTATCAGAGCCTGTAAATGGAAGCGGGAGTTGGGAAAGTCCCAGAAGGATTTAGCCTGCTGGGGTCACAATAATATGGAGTTGCGTGAATGAGCACTAGCCCGGATACGAGAGCTATAAACCGAATTATTATTCCTCTTATTTTTTTCAACATTGGGATCTCACGTTCTCAAATCCCAGTCGAACAGTTTGTGATTTCGAGTTTGTGAAGTGTTCGAGTTTGTGAGTGAATGTTTAAGGAAAAGAAAAAGGGGGGGCGGAGGGGGGGGGGGGAAATAGATCAAACAGGGTTGCCAGACTTGGCTTTTTCAGAGCCAAATACTAAATGTTTGGCCTTTCTAAAAGCCCGTGGCTCCCAAATAACGGACTGGCTCTTGGGCTCTTTGGCTCTTTTTTGGCTCCCACAGTTAAAACTGACCACTTTCTTGTACAAAATGTTCTTAAATTTCTCATAAAATGTTTGGTATTTAGTATGATAGGGTTTCTGTCATAGCTGCCCGATGAAGAAAGAATCAAAGTAAGATGTCTATTTCTATTTCACAACCTTTTTTTTTTTCAGGATGTTGCTTGAAAGCTTTATGATAATTATAACCTTGTATATCCAGTACATAACAGTTCATGGTAAATTTCTTGTTTAAGGTCAAATCATGACCCCATACGCCATTCCCTGATATACTTCGGCTCTTTTGGCTCGTTTTCGTATGCGATTTGGCTCTGGCTCGGAAACATATCTGGCAGCCCCGCTAGGGACCAGAGAAATACAACAAACATGCGCGTTATTTCATGATGAAACGCAAAATATGACATCAAAGTTGGTATGTTAAAAATCAGCATCCATTTTTCATTAAGAATAAACTCTTTGATGAATTCTTTGTTCAACAAGGTCTTTGTTTTGTGGAAAAATTTGAGTCGTTTGCAATGGTTACTTCATGGTTATTTTCATCCTTTAAAATAGCAAAAATTAAAAAAAATTAAAAATCGAGGCTGGTATACAACAGATTCGTGATCAGCGCCCCAAAATTATGAAAGATCTATAGCTGGAATATTCCTACACACAAATGCCAAGCACACTTTCTCTAGGCTCAAATCAGAATTTGACTTCACTCTATGAGTACATTTTCTTGAAGTCGGAATTTATGAGGTCTCACTATTCTTATACAATAGACAACGGTTAAAACGAAATCCGCCGGACCATAGATTTATATTTGGTTTAAACAGAGTTTAGGTTCAGACATGAAAGCCCTCCCCCCCCCNNNNAAAAAGGAGGAAAATAAACGGGGCTTCTTGTTTCCTTTCGTTCGGGCAATACTTTCAGTTTAACCAGCTCCGTTTTAATTGTTGTCTACTGTAATGGTTTATGTCCAGCATTTAGCAGTGTGACTATAGTTTCAAAATATTCATGTCATATTAGGGATATTAGGGATCAGCTTGATTTGTCAGATTCCAGTCCAACTTTTGCTCTTTTTGAAGGGGAACCATTTAGTTCATTCCGCCCAATTACCGTAAACTGTGTGAAGACGATTATCTTGGCATCTCCACCTAAGTCATGCTGCCTGGATCCAATTCCAACTACCCTTCTTACAAAAAATGTTGATGTTCTTGTTGATACCATCACCAACATCGTGAATAAATCACTCACCAGTGGAGTCGTTCCTTCATCTTTCAAAGAGGCTATAATAACTCCACTGCTTAAGAAGGCAAATCTTGATCCTAATAACCTAAAAAACTATCGTCCAGTGTCAAACTTACCTTTCTTGTCTAAAGTCTTAGAGAAGATTGTACTTTCTCAACTTAAGGAACACCTTTCTAAAAATAACCTCACGGATGTTTATCAGTCAGCATACAAGGAAAATCATAGTACAGAAACGGCATTACTATGTATAACAAATGATCTTCTTAATGCAGCAGATAAGGGCATGGTCTCCATCCTTTCCTTGCTTGATCTGTCCGCAGCATTTGACACTTTAGACCATACCATCTTGGTTAAGCGATTGGCATTAACATATGGCCTGTCGGGAACTGTGTTATCCTGGTTTACGTCATATCTCAGCGACCGTTTTCAGTCTGTTCTCATTGAGAACAACGTTTTTAAGAAAGTTTTACTGAAATTTGGTGTGCCTCAAGGCTCAGTGTTAGGTCCCATAATGTATACATTATATACTCAGCCTCTTGCAAATGTAATCACTCAACATCACATGAAATATCATATGTACGCTGATGATACACAAATTTACAAGTCTGTTTTTCCAGGTCAAATTGATACTCTTGTAGCAGACTTACAAGTATGCATTGAATCCGTCATGAACTGGATGGAAGCAAACAAATTGAAACTGAATGGCGATAAAACTGAAGTCATGCCCTGCTCCACAGAAGCAAAACTAAAATTGTTGTCACAGACAGGCATTTCGATCGCGGGTTGTGACGTAGCTTTCTCTGACAAGGCAAAAAATCTTGGTGTTATTTTTGACAGTACCTTATCAATGGAGAACCAGGTTAATCAGTTAACTAGAGCATCATATTTTGAACTTAGAAGAATAGGGCGCATAGCACCCTATCTCTCAATGGATGCTGTTAAAACTCTTATTTCAGCTTTCATACTATCACGGCTGGACCATTGTAATTCACTATTAACAGGATTGCCAGAGGATAAGCTAAATAAACTTCAGAGGATTCAGAACAATGCGGCGCGATTAGCACTCAAAACATCAAAAGTCCATCACAGCCTTCCTCTTCTTAGAACATTACACTGGCTACCTGTAAAAGCTAGGATTGAGTATAAAGTGGCAACACTCTGTTTTCGAGCCCAGGAGTCATCTGCACCATCATACCTGGTAGATGTACTTTGCCCATATACACCATCAAGAAACTTAAGATCTAAAAATTTAAAACAGCTATCTGTACCTCGATCTAATTTAAGGAAGTATGGTGATAGGGCTTTCTGTTATTCTGGGCCACTTATTTGGAATTCATTGCCAGAAAATATTAGAAATTCTTCCAGTTTTGAATCTTTCAAATGCCATTTAAAAACACATCTATTTGTGAAGTACATGTCATAAGTAGCTGCTGCAGTCTGTCTTTGAAATGCCTGCTTTATCAGGAATAGTTTTGAATTGTACGTCTATATGTGAAATAAGTGCGTGTGAGTGTGTATGTTTGTGCTTGTGGTATGTCTGGTGTTTGAAGGAAATGCATGCGAATTTTTACGATGTAAAGCGCCTCGAGCTCTTCGGGGGTGAGGCGCTTTAGAAATTCTCTTTATTATTATTATTATTATCCTCTCATGCGGGGCAGTCAGACTTGGCTCTTTCGAAACCAATGTGAAATGTTTGGCTCCAGTGGATTTTGATAAAAGTTGAATACTTTATTATACAAAAGTACATGCTATTCTCTCAGACTTTTTGGTGTTTCAAGTGATTGGGCTTCTATCATAGCCCATTGAACACAACTCAAAGAACCATCTGCCTGTTATGATGCTCTTGTGCATCTAGAAAGGACCTAGTCCTAATGCCCACGTATATCCAATACATGGACAGTTCGTAGTTAAAAATGTTTTATTATATGTTTCAAATTGTGACCCCGGAAGCGTATACCCATCCCGGGAGGTCCTTTCCAGACATGCTTAGGTTCTTGCATGCGATTTGGCAGGGCTTAAAAAAAGAAAAATCTGGAAACCCTAACTTAACTCCATTTGGGAAAGAACTGTGTGTCTTTTTGGAATTATTCAAGTCTGTACTGTCTCCCAAGCTCTTGCATAGCAAAAATGTGGATAAATTCTTCAGTTACATCTCCTGTATCCTTCACTTAATTAGCATGTAAAAGGATTTCGTGTCAGTCATCACAAGTATGGAAGTATTCAAGTCAAAGTGCCTTTTTTTCTATGCCCTGTAGTTAACAAAATGAGGCCATTCAAATCAGTACAAAAGCTTGTCATTTTATCTCCTTTATCTTCATGAATTGAAAAGGATACAGATCAAGGTATGAAGGTAAAGTATGTAAACTATGCAATAGTCTTTTGCTTACTGCCTTTTGGCCTCAATTGACATAAATTGCATTATGAATATAAAACACAAAACATAACCAACATATGATATGCCTAGTATATCTGAAGGCTTCAAAGTGCTAAGTCGCCTTTTAAGTGTTACCAAATAAATTATCTGATTTTCCTCCATTTCCACTTTTGCCAATTCTCACCTATGAACATTGACTCACAGCCTTTTCCGCAATCTGATGAAAGAGGTGCGCATGTATGCTCAAAAGTTCATTGACCGAGGCAAGGAGTTCAGCATGGATCTGGCCATTAAGACGAGGATAATCACTGATGGTCTGAAGTATTCCTTGGCTACCGGCAACTGGGGTGATCAGAAAAAAGCTCACCAGGCCAGAGCTGGAGTCTCTCAGGTAGGTTATCTACAAAATCAGATGTTCAGGGATGCCAGCTTTCCGGCCAAAACCTGACTTCTTTACTAGGCTCCAGGGTCATTATTAAAATGGGCAAAAAATAAGGCAATTCTGACCATTTACGAATGATGAGAAGTGGAATTAGATTTGTGCGTGCTTGCCTTGTGCTTGTGTTTACTTCTGACTGTCTGAAACATCAGATAGGCCTAGAGGTCTAGAAGTGACAGCAATTGATGAAGTAATTGAGATCGAAGTTTTCACCATCTCTGTTGCTTGAGCAGGGAAAGAAGCTAAGTTTATATAAATCCTTGACTTTGTTGCAAATACATAGGGAATTTTCATTTGAAGGACTGATCCCACTAATCCCAGCTGAAGTTTAGGTTGTACTCATTCTGAGTGTCTGCAACAACTACATCTTGGGCCGGGATAATTCTAGATCAAAATTTTGTTCACCCAATGAAAGTACACACATTAACTCCCTGGAGACTGACCTATTTCTGGCAATCAGTACTGCTGGGACTGATCTAAAAAATGGCTGCCATCCCACTGGGTCTGAGGATTTTGGGCTGTTTTCAAAACATCACTGCATGTGTAAAAATTGATGCTTTTGTATGATTTTTTGCACATAATAAGATAAACATGTGTTCTAACAAAATATGAAATCAGATTTTTGATGCATACAGTAGTTTTTTCTGGAAAATTAATTTTGTGACCTATATAAAATGCAGATGTAGATGGTCCACCTCGCTTGTTTTGCCTTACTGCAGGTCGTAAGGGTACAAAGGAAGGTTCAGAATCACTGTCCTCATCATGATTATTCAAATCCTCAGTTCTGAGTCGGTAGACTCAGTGTCAGAGCCATCTGCCATGAACTCTTCCACCACTTCTCTTGCTGATCTGAGCTGCCGTCGAGACATTTTGGCATAAAACGATCGGTTTGAATTTCGAACAATGCTTTGCGTTCTCCAAACGGGAAGTGACGAAATACGCAAGAAAATTGTGTAAACATACTCACAGAACAGTTGTACAATATTTACGAGCAAACACAAGGACTGGATTTGCTTACAGATAATTAATTCTGTAGGACGTGTATACACGTCGTCAGTCTCCAAGCGAATAATGGCAGACGACGTGTATACACGTCGTTAGTCTCCAGTGAGTTAAGCTTTTGTGTCATATCATTAACCTGATTTAGCCAAAACGTGACTTAAGCCTGAGTTTGATTGGCAGCAAAACGTTTAATGTACATTCCTGTGTTTGCAAGGATGTTTACAAGGCTAGTGGAAAATGTGCAGTAGACAGCATGGGAAGTTACTGATTTTGAAAATAACAAACCTTAAATGACTGCGTCTATTGATGTTGCAGGTGTTGAACAGACTCACTTTTGCCTCAACATTGTCACATTTACGTCGCCTCAACTCGCCAATCGGTAGAGATGGCAAACTTGCACGACCCAGGCAATTACACAACACGCAGTGGGGTATGATATGCCCTGCTGAAACCCCAGAGGTAAGCATCTTATAGCTCCATAAATCTTCATCTCATAAACCTGTTGTACTGATATGCTATTGAGCATCACAGTCTTTTGCAGCATTTGTTTTCAATTATGGTAGTAGCACTCTTCAGTATTTTTAGAGATTTACTGGGAATATTATTATAGGGGGATTAGACAGATTTGCATCAACAGTTACTATGTCAAGAAGTGCTGGTGAGGATTGGGATAGAACACAGACTGACGATGCTGAGGACAGCACCATGAATAACATATTTGCACATCTCCACTGTAGTTATGGTTGAATGTAATTCTGAACTGTGTTTGTGGTTTCATATTTGCTAAAAATTTTAGAGGCTGAAACTCTTTAAGTGTTAACACTATTTCAATTTTCATCATGGATTCATCCCAGGCTTGTTGAATTTGTAAACCGAAATAAAAAATAATGTGGTTGTGGCTTTTGTTCATTTTCTCATTATGTGAGGAAATTTCATGACCCACAACTTACCTTGGAATTAAAAGTTTTTTATTTAAAGGACTTAGCTTACTGTGTTTAGCTTTTTGAAATGTTTAGCTTTTGCTGGAAACGCTTATGTCCTGTTAAATTGCTCAGTCAGATTGTTCTAAATTTCAGGGAGCTGCAGTGGGTCTAGTGAAGAACCTTGCACTCATGGCTTACATTTCTGTTGGTTCCCAACCATCACCAATTCTGGAGTTCTTGGAGGAGTGGAGCATGGAAAATCTTGAAGAGGTGGCCCCATCAGCAATTCAGGAGTATGTGTTTTTTTTAAAAATATATGTGTGGCGGCATGGGAAAACCCCTACAAAGACGCAACAGCACGAATGGAGTAAAGTGCAAAAAACACTTCAAAAGTAATTTCTTATGAAAAACTAGTTCTGCACATTTTCTTGACATTTAGACTTTACTTTATCATGTCCTGGAATATTTTACAAAAATACGACCTGTAAATGCTTTAATTTGATGATTTTAGAACACCTCTAATTGTGAAAATTGCTAGAATCAAACTTTAAATGCGTTTTTCTCTGTTTACTTTTTCAAAATGTTTGTCCTTATTTTCTTTCATATCTTTGTTCATAATTAAGATAAATCAGAAATTTAAAAAACCACTGTATTCAGCTCGAAAAGAGCTTTCACGTGATACCAATATCTCCATAACTCAAAAATTTTCATTTGTCATGGTTTTCCCATGCCACCACACATATATTATGCTCCATCATGTGCTATTAGTCTGCACACTTTTAACACTTTTCCTGCTAGCTGTTAAAGGCATCATTCAGGTTCACTAATTAGCATGCAGTCTTAAAGAATTCCACATGAGGGGCAGCCATTTTTGGAAACCAAAAGGCAAGAAACCACTTTTCAAGGTAAAGAAATACACTATTACACTGATCAACAAACTCAGTATATGAGTGACCTAGGTAAGAAAGCTGTTTGTGATGTTAACACCTCAACAGTGGTGCTGTCAAACATCAAACATGGTAATGGAGGGGTGGTGCTGGAAATTTGGCATTTGTGGACGTTGTCAATCAAAGCGTTAATTGTTTATGTGTTTGAGGTACAGTATCAGTGTTGGTTGAACATGTCTAGGCAAAGAAGGTTTTGTAGAGGTAGTGACCCACTGCTCAAAGGTTCAGTCAGTGAACTTGTCAAGTCCTTGTGAGCGTGTAGAGACTTTTTTCATTACCAAAGTGTTTGGATGCAGAATTGCTTTAACATGAATGCTTCATTCCAGAATAAGCATTGAATTAAAGTTTACTTCTTTTAGGGATAGTTCTGCTCACGGTGACTCTGAAACCATTTGATGCTTATTTCAGTGCCACCAAGATTTTTGTGAATGGCTGTTGGGTAGGCATTCACAGAGATCCTGATCACCTTATGAGCACCTTGAGGAAACTCAGGAGGGAGATGGATGTGATTGTCTCAGAGGTTTGTTATTAGTATTATTGGCACAGATAAAAACACCTTTTCCTTGAATGAGCATGGTTTTTTTTTGGCAAGGATTAGGCATTTCAGTTTACAATAACTCTTAAATCTGTGATTAAACATTTTATCGGTGTGTCAGGATATTTTCTGAGAGTATTCCTCCAACAGACACGCCCTAGCCGTTATTTATGACTTGATTCACATTGAATAAGAGAAAAAAGTGTTTTTGTGGAAAGAGTTATAAGGTTCTATATTTTCCTTATTTCTTCATGCTTCAGTGTCCACTATGTCTTTATCCTTCCCCCTTCCTCCACCAAAAAAAAAAGCCCAGGCATCGAATGACTATTTGTGCTGGACTATGCCTAGACTTAGTCTAGTATCACTTGCCGTTGGCAGAAAACACCCTTTTTGGCCCTCGATACAATTTTACTTTTCAAATTTCTGACGTATATTAAACATCTTTACAGATCTGCACTCTGCACAAGATGTTGGGCCTAATTTTGATGTATAATGTGATTAAGTTTATGCGTTGAGCTGTACAGTGGTTTATGCATTGAAATGTACAGTTACTGGTATGAAACCAAAGAGAAAAGATTGAGCTTGCAATTGATGTTAAAATTTATGGAAACAGGCCGAGCGGTTAATGAGTTATTAATTAGCATGTAAAATTGTGTAAACAGGTCCATGTATCAAGTTCACCAGTCTTATCTATGCGCTGGGTACCAATTCTACAACACGCCTTCCCACATTGTGAGCAACTCAGGATGCATAGCTCTTTTCTTAAGGAGTTACTTCCCACAATCTTATTTCCGGATAACAATTATTTCTTACTCACACACGCTTTAGATAACACTAGGCACAACCCGGTCAGCAGCACCTGTCAAGACCTGGCTAGCCAGTGATTAATTACCTTTGCCCCGGTTCGTATAGGAAGCAAACCGCCGTGTCCACATCAGCACAGTTCATTGTAAAATAAGGGTAGTATGTACTAGGAGAGTTATGTTGCATCAATACAGTTGGGTGTCTTGTAGTTACAAAGTTATGAATGTTCTGTCTTGTTTTCAATATCAATGCTGTCAGTGAAGGAAACATATTAGTACATGAATCACATATCTTTACTTGAAAACATACTCTTGCACACACAGACCTCTGGTATTTGTCAGAACACTCATGGGTAATGATGAATTAGAGATGATCTCGGACTAAGTTTGTGCTTGTCAAATGTCAGATAACTGAAAAGAGGATGTAATAAAGCATAAAGTTGAGAAAAAATGGACAAAAATATTTTTAGCAGAATTCTTCAGGATTTTAAGGATAAAACACTTCTTTTTTCATGAACTGGGTTTGACCTAACCAAATTCACCTGCGGTTAGAGGATGAAATTCAGTATTTTGAAATGTCGAACATATTGACAGTCTTATCATCATAGTCTTACAGTAGTCATTGACTGAATCAAACATATCTGTGTCATAAACAATACATTTATAACTTGCTTCTGTAATTCACCTATAATGAATGTAGCAAGAAAGTATGGGAAATATTACATCAAAATATTCGCTCTGCTTTCTTTGAAAAGTAGCATCAGGAGACTTAACATACCTCACAGCGCTATCGCATTATCTCATGTTTCTCAGTCTGTTTCTTCAAAGGAGATTTGAAGGAAAGCTTGCAAAGTTTGATGCAGTCGGTCATTATTCAAGAGGTCCTCAGTTTCAGTTGTTTATGTAGCTGTAACTGGAATGGGAAGGATCCGTCACTGGTATTATGCTTGGTTATATCATGGCTATCACAGACTCATGAAATTGTAACGCTGACCTTCACTGTAATTCCAGGTATCTATGATCCGAGACTTTGCAGACAGAGAGATTCGCATTTACACAGATGCTGGTCGCATTTGTCGACCATTGCTCATTGTAGAGAACCAGAAGATGCTTCTAAAACAAAGTCATATCAAGCAGCTGAAACAGAGGGAGTTCAACAACTACAGGTGAGATACCTATACATGTGGTTCAGATCTCCTCAGACTTGTACAAGGTAAAACAATGTTGCTGGTTTGATTAGTCAACTTCTGAATTCTCAGAGTATTTAAAGTAGGACACGCACATCAAAAATAATTTTCCACTTTTCAATACCTTTTCTCTCTAAAAATTATCTATGCTACCCACCGAGTCTATTTTCGGAAGAAAGAGCATCATTCTGTTATCGTGCGCGTATGCAATATGACGCAATAAGGAGAGCTAGAGTTACCGGGTTTGGCCCTTAAGTCCAGAATTATTCCCCTTCCCCGATCAGCAGAAGCCCGCGGCAAAAACGCTGACGTCACTTAAGTTCCAGCATCTGCAGACACCTCTACCTGACAATGTATTATTCAGCTTTTAATTAAGGTTATGGTATTCCAAATTCAAATGTAAAGTTTGATAGAGTAAGCCAGAAAAAGTATTCTGCATTTTTATTACCTCAGCATGATTTTATTTGGCGTATCTACTGTTCACAGAGGAATTAAAACATTCATACCAACATGCTATCACCCGTCCGCACAGCACTGGCTAGACAGCTGGGCCATGTGGCNATGGAAATACTTATGATTTGTATTTCACTTTCAGCTGGCAAGATCTGGTTGCGAGTGGTGTGGTGGAATACATAGATCCCTTGGAGGAGGAGACCATTATGCTTGCAATGACTCCAGCAGACTTCATGCAGCAGGAGGGCAAAGATGTCTCATACTGCTCTACCTACACACATTGTGAAATTCACCCGGCCATGATCCTTGGTGTCTGTGCTTCAATTATTCCCTTTCCAGATCACAACCAGGTTGAGTATTTAACAGCTCACACACTATAATGGTACAGGCTCTGTGTATGTGTGTACACTTTCCAAAATAAAACAAAGCTACAAGGTTTTGTTACTGTATTAATACTCCTTCTATAGGTTTGCTTTGTATGCCAGTAAACTGGGAGGAAGTCACTAGCCACCACCGGTTTAATGTTTTCATACTCTTTTGGCTCACTTTGTAGTAAACTGAAAATAAGAATAACTTTATTCGTTTACAAAAGGAGATTTGCCTTCATTACAGTGGAACAGGAAATAAGTACAGACATGAATTGTGACACCTGCAATACATCAGCATGCATACATGCACAAATGCGCATATGTGCATTGCATATGTTTTCTTATTTCCTGTCTTTTAGTTCCGATGGAGTGCTGCACAGCAGGCGACCTGGCTGCACTAAATTTTTTTATTGTTTCTCCTGTCATTGCAGATTTTGAACGTTATCTGTGTTCTTAGAATGGAGTTTAACGTGCTATGCATAATATGGATTATACATTTCCTAAAGAGCTGAAAGACAGCTTTTCTTGGGAGAGTGAAACACTCAGTCTGTTAACAGAGCAAGAAGTAAGGCAACTATTCCGGCAGATAAATTCTAATAAGGCATCAGGACTGAACAAAATTAGGGTAAATTTTTTAAATTCTGTGCAGACCAACTGGCACCAATGTTTTTTACCCTTTTTACCTCTCTCTATCACTCAGAGTTATATACCCACAATCTGGAAAACATCCAAAATCATCCCTGTTCCAATACAAGCCAAATTAAACTGCAAAAATAACTTTCTACCTGTTGTGTTGACATCGATTGTAATGAAATGCTGTGAGAAACTCATATTGTGTCATCTCAGTTCAGGAAAGAAAGACCAACTAGATCCTCATTAATCTGCCTATCAACAATCCATAAGTGCTGAAGATGCTTTAATATTGTTATTATTAGAAAATATTTACAAACATCTAGATACACGAAGTTCTATTTATTGATTTCTCCTCGGATTTTAATACTGTTCAACCCCAACTCATGATTAAAATATTGAAGGACCTGAATGTCACAGAACATTTTCTGAAATGGACTCTTGAATTTCTAACAGCACATCCACAGTATGTTAACTCATTCCATGCCAGTATGTTTTCCACGTTTATGCCAGGACACTATTTTCTAAAAGTACTATTTCTTACTATAAAGAAAAATCGCATCCAACAACTCAAAACCAACGCCGATTTCATGAATGGGAGTTTAGTAAGAGTTGTCATTGCTTATGAGTACTAAAAAGTTTCAAAGTTTCAAACCCTGCAGTAGTAGTGAAACAAAAGAAGATTTTGATATCGACGATACATCGTCGATTGGCGCAGCCATGGCAACGTATATCGACGGTATATCGTCGATTGGCATGGAATGAGTTAAACTGAATGAAGCAGGCTCATCATTAATAATCACTAATACAGGTGTGCCCTGAGGATGTGTGTTATCACCTGTCATGTATACCACCTATATTAATGATTGTTGAAATTGCTTCGGTAACATCCCAATAATTAAATTTGCAGATGACACATCTATTGTCAGTCTAATATCAAGCAACGAAGAAAATTATTTTAATGAGATTACAATGTTTACTAAATAGTGTGGAGACAATTTTTCTGAATGTGAGTAAGACCAAGGAAATGGATTTTCATTGGAAGAAGAGTCCTGTAACTCCTCTGACAACCAGTGATCAGGATGTGGAAATAGTTGAAAAATATACATACCTAGATGTCACTGTTGACAATAGACTTTCGTAGCACCACCATCTTGAAGAGATAAATAAAAGAGCAAATCAGCATCTAAATTACATTCGCAAGCTCAGATATTTTAAGATACACAGTTATCTCATCCAGTTGTTCTACACCTCAATCCTTCAGAGTATATTTACTTTTAGTGTAATATGCTGGAGCGGCAACATCACAAACAGTGATAAAAACAAAGTGAATCGCGTTATCAAAAAATCAGAAAAAATAATAAATACCACCTTACCCTCTATTGATGAGCTTTTCGTTAAAGCAATCTTCGATACAGTAAAGAAAATCCTGTCTGACACCGAGCATCCCCTCTTCTATAAATATAAAACATCAGTATGAATGGCAGACCTTTGTCCCATTCGTGTAGAACAGAGAGATACCAAAATTCCTTTGTGCCACATTCAGTCAGAGTGGTGCAAGATTCTCCATCACGGGGAATAAAAAGAAGAAATGTGTTGTGCAAAGTTGAAATCCAATGTAAAGCACAGCGCGTATTATACTTTATTGAGCGAGAGGGCAGGGAGTCGAAGTGAACGAGTTTGGTGGGTGAGTGGTTCTTCTGTTGTGACGATGACTGTGTGAACTTTAATGTATGTCACATTCCTGGATGTCTGGATGCATGTGAAGAGTGTTGTTGTCTTTTGCTATGTCGTGATCTTGTATAAGACCTGTTGTTATTATTATTACTGTGTACATGTGTACTGCAACCAAGCCAATTTTCCACGTTATGGATAATAAAAGTTATCTTATTTCTTATCTGGCCTTTAACCCGAAACCAAGCACTAGGCTAGAGTGTTATGTTTGAAATTAAGATTTAGGTTTTAGTGTAGTTTAATGGCAGTATCATGAGACCCTCCTGTGGGCTTATACTGATGGTTAGGGACAAGGGTTGAATGTTGGAAGTCCTGCAAATTTTGGAACAAAGTCAAGAAGCTGACACATGCTCTGAAGTTACATTCACAAACTGGTAGAAAAGATAGCTGCCTGTGCGCATACGTAACCCTCTTTTATAAAAATATCTGACTGTTAATGCCCTTCACATTATATCCCAGTGTTTATGTCTTAAAGTTATTGGACTTTGAATGAAGTAAAGTTTTTTTGGGGGGGGGGNTTTTTGGGGGGGGGGGGTGGCACCTGGCACTCTATAAAGATTTAGAAGTTATTTACCTGAAGTAAGACTGACATGTCAGAGCCCGTGATTGGAGTGAGACTTGAGATACTTCCTGAAGCTGGCTAATAGATTATCCTTTCATTCTGTCTGTCTTCTTTCTCTCTGTCAATATGTCTGTTTCCTGACACTGTGGGCATGTTGTTTTGTCATTGTAGATAAAGACTGAACCATGTCTATTTGTCTGATTCATTCCACAGTCACCTCGTAACACATACCAGTCTGCTATGGGTAAACAAGCCATGGGTGTGTACATCACCAACTACCATGTGCGCATGGACACACTCGCTCATGGACTGTTTTATCCTCAGAAGCCCCTTGTAACAACACGATCAATGGAATACCTGAGATTCAGAGAACTGCCTGCCGGTTTGTGTTACTCTCATTTTCTTGTCTAATATATGTAAACATCTCACCTTCCTGTCCTTTTATAAGCTTTATATCATCTACTTAACCAACTCAGTATGTTTTGGGCCCACAAAACATTATAATTTTAAATCTTGAGTAAATTTTTGCAAGTTTTAGTGTTGCTAGATGCGAATTACTCATTGCTGATCAAAGCTCATATACGTGGCTGCCTGTGGTTCTTCTCCCATTCAGGCCGGACCACAAATGTTTTAACATAGTCTAAATATGGATAGGTAATACTTTGTCAGTCACTATGAAAGCAGCCTTCTCATACAGTATCTGTTGTATACAGTATTACATCTGTTAGATTAATAGTCAGATTATTGTATCTGTTGTAATATCTATTATTGCTTTGTCACCAAGGCATCAACTCCATTGTTGCCATTGCCTCTTATACTGGATACAACCAGGAAGATTCTGTCATTCTCAACGCATCTGCCATCGACAGAGGATATTTCAGGTAAGTTTTACTCATCTGTATTATCATTACTGATCTAACAGTAGTTCATGATTGTAGCAGGGATCACCTTAACCCTGTAGGACCCACTGTCCCATATTTGGACCCACTGTCCCATATTTGGCACATGAAGATGTTTAATTACGATAAAAGGTGGTCCTCAAAAAACCAGCATACTATACTCGTATAATATGGCCTCTGTGACCACAGAATGATAATTGTTCTCAGATTTTTAAACTTTTGTCTCTAATATTGCATTAAGCAAAGCCATGTGCACTCTATGCTCAATACATATAACAATACATTTTCTATCAATGTTCACTCTTGGGTCTTAGAGGGTTAATTTGTTAGTAGGTCACATACTGTCGGAGGTTTCATTACAGTTTTGCGTGTTGTGTTAATGTTAAAAGAAGCAGATTGTCAGGTTTACAGCTTTCTTAAAACATCTTTGATTCAAATGGTCATCCATTCATGACCACCATGCAGTAGTGAATTTTTTTTCCCCTTTTTAGCATTGTCTGTGTCTGATCTTTACAGTTGTTTCAAGATGTTGCAGCAGACTATGTCTTTATCATATCTATGTTAAAAAAATATGAGCTGAAATTTTGGACACTGAGAATGCAGTGAAAAAGCGACAGAATACAGTCAAATATTCACAAATTGTGTTGTGGCATTTATTTGTTTGGCAAGTGACTGAATCATACTTTAGATGTAGAAATTCAAAGAAAGTGGTCATTTGTAATGATATCTCCCCAATATGTGTTGCATGTATGTCTATGAGCTGAGTAAGGTGCTAATGGGAAAATGTCAAAATCATCAGTTTTGTGATGGGAAAGTGGGATCAGAGCTGAGATTGGGAGTACACAGTACGTACTTGTGTGATAAGGTTTTGGTTTGTCTGCTTCTGATATGTTTTCAGCAGTTGTAACTTTTCATTTGCTGCCTCTAGGACTTCTTCACTGGTTTACTTGCTGTCCATGGATTTCACTTTCTTCATCTAAACCGCGTGTCTGTTGGGATTATCATTTATGTAGTTCCTTTGCAGTCATATATGGTGAATGGTTCAGGGTATCCTTGAAAATGAGATAAAGGTCTTTCATCTTGTTTTCAGGGATGGAGTTTTGTTTCTTAGAAAGCTATTTTATTCTGCATGAATCTGCTTTTGTTGCATTTGCCATCACCTGTGATTATGAATCCTGGATATTGGAATTTTTAGGCTTGCCCAAGAGTGGTACTGGTATGTGCTGGAGACAACAAAATAATTTATGAACAAATTCTCATATAGAATTGCATGATTTTCATGACCCATCTGCCCTGCGTGAATATTTATATGCTCATGAATGGGTGGTGCAGGAGCATTGAGATGTCCATCTGTGCTTTGGAAATGTTATGAAGGCGGGAAATGTTTCTTTCTTAGATCTTTCTTCTTCCGATCGTACAAAGAGTCCGAGTCAAAGAAGGGGCTTGACCAGGAGGAGATCTTTGAAAAGCCCAACAGAGACACCTGTCAAGGTAAGGCCACAGATGATAGTATTTATATACTCAGGCATGCTGATTGAAAATGTCATGGGACGCACTGTTAACCATTGATTGTGAAGTTTTACATTATGTTCAANGAGGTTCCATTACAGTTTTGCATGTTGTGTCAATGTTAAAAAAAAGAAGGTTGTCAGATATACAGCTTTCTTAAAACATCCTTGATTCAAATGGTCATCCATTCATGACCACCATGCAGCAGTGTATTTTTTTCCTCTTTTTCACATTGTCTCTGTCTGATCTTTACAGTTGTTCAAGATGTTGCAGCAGACTATGTCTTTATTATATCTATGTTAAAAAAATATGAGCTGAAATTTTGGACACTGAGAATGCAGTGAAAAAGTGACAGAATACAGTCAAAAATTCACAAACTGTGTTGTGGCATTTACTTGTTTGGCAAGTGACTGGATCATACTTTAGATGTAGGAATTCAAAGAAAGTGGTCATTTGTAATGATATCTCCCCAATATGTGTTGCATGAATGCCTATGAGCTGTGTAAGGTGCTAATGGGAAAATGTCAAAATCATCAATTTTGTGATGGGAAAGTGGGATCAGAGCTGAGATTGGGGGTACACAGTACGTACTTGTGTGATAAGATTTTGGTTTGTCTGCTTCTGATATGTTTTCAGCAGTTGTAACTTTTCATTTGCTGCCTCTAGGACTTCTTCACTGGTTTACTTGCTGTCCATGAATTTCACATTCTTCATCTTAACCACGTGTCTGTTGGGATTATCATTTATGTAGTTCCTTTGCAGTCATATATTATGGTGAATGGTTCAGGGTATCCCTGAAAATGAGATAAAGGTCTTTCATCTTGTTTTCAGGGATGGAGTTTTGTTTCTTAGAAAGCTATTTTATTCTGCATGAATCTGCTTTTGTTGCATTTGCAATCACCTGTGATTATGAATCCTGGATATTGGAATTTTTAGGCTTGCCCAAGAGTGGTACTGGTATGTGCTGGAGACAACAAAATAATTTATGAACAAATTCTCATATAGAATTGCATGATTTTCATGACCCATCTGCCCTGCGTGAATATTTATATGCTCATGAATGGGTGGTGCAGGAGCATTGAGATGTCCATCTGTGCTTTGGAAATGTTATGAAGGCGGGAAATGTTTCTTTCTTAGATCTTTCTTCTTCCGATCGTACAAAGAGTCCGAGTCAAAGAAGGGGCTTGACCAGGAGGAGATCTTTGAAAAGCCCAACAGAGACACCTGTCAAGGTAAGGCCACAGATGATAGTATTTATATACTCAGGCATGCTGATTGAAAATGTCATGGGACGCACTGTTAACCATTGATTGTGAAGTTTTACATTATGTTCAAATGAAGATCTACTCTAGAATCATTTTGGGCTTTGATTGTCTACCAATAGTGCTAATTTTGTTTGAGGTTGTTTTAGTGTATATGTATGTTTGAATGATATATAGAGTTTACTTTGCTTAATCACAATCTGGATAATTGCAACTTATACTTAATTGGAACATGCTCGACATAACAAAATGCTATATTTCTATACAAAAGTCACTGAATAACCACGGCTCATATTGATCACACAAATTTTCCATAATGCCAAGGAGTTGAAATTGAGCTGAGTTGAATACAGTTATTTTTTAAAAAATACTTTTTAAAATTCCTTTCTTTCTAAACCTAAACCAAGAACCATTGATTTGAATGCCTTTTCAAAGTCTGCTGTCTATGCTAAAAACATGCTGGTGGAGAGGATTTTTTTGCCTAAAGCTTAGCATACCACATCACTTCATGAATAACATGGAAACCTTGCATTTCAGGTATGCGTATGGCTATTTATGACAAACTGGATGATGATGGCATCATTGCCCCTGGCACCCGTGTATCTGGAGATGATGTGCTCATTGGGAAGACCATGACACTGCCTGCAAATGATGATGAAGTAAGGAAGAGAATACAATTGGAGACAACTGCATTTGCAAACTGATCTTGTCACTACAGATAACTAACACAAAAATAGAGTTTCTTTCAGTAGTAAAGCACATTACTAGCAGCCTCTTCCTGAAATGTTTCTTTGAGAAGTGGCACTTTGTGTTTTTAATATAGGATAAGCATGTCTGCTTAGCTGGTAATCATTTGGTTTAGTGAATATGTGTCTGACAGTATATATGTTATCCATCTTAACTGCATTTACTTTATGAGAGAGAGGCTGCAAGTTTGTTTGTCATGAAACCCAACTTTCTTTACAGGCATTCAGAGTATTCATGGTAATATTTCTCTTTGCAGCTCGAAGGCACTGCTCGGCGCTTCAGCAAAAGAGATGCCAGCACATTCATGAGGCGCAGTGAAACTGGCATTGTGGATCAGGTATTCTTAAAGTGGTTTTGAAAATGTATTTTGTGTCATTTTTTTTCTCTTAGACTTACATAAATCTGGGACCTGAATGAATTCTCGGCACTCCCAGTTCTGCCTGGTTTCATGGTCATCATTCTCAATACTGATCTTCCTAAAATCTGCTGCTAACACAGGCTTAGACAACTGTGACTGAAAAAGTCATCTATCTTCCTGTGTAAGGAATGGAGGAAGTATGAATATGCACAGTGAAACTCAGTTAATCCTAAATATAGCATCAGAAGTGAAGTTCTTGGGACACAGCAATAAGATTTACATCCTTCATAATAATTGATAGAATTATAACAGCGCTTTCCTGATAATACTTCTTCATTACCTCCTGATTAATGCAACCAAAATGCAATACTAGGTCTTCCGCTGGTATTTTTAGCAGATTATGTTTCACTTTGACATGTAATTTTATGTTGTCATTTTTCACAGGTCATGGTAACCATAAACAATGAAGGCTACAAATTCTGCAAGATTCGGGTGCGGACTGTGAAAACTCCTCAGATAGGAGACAAGTTTGCTAGTCGTCACGGTCAGAAGGGAACATGTGGAATCACATACAGACAAGAGGTGACTAATATCTTTGAAATTGGTCTGTCTTTTGATAGGTAAATTTAAAGAAGCAGCAGGAGCCCAGTGACTTAATGACTTGAGCACTGGTAGAGAGTGATTTGACTGTTGTTGTTACATAGTGCTCTAGGTTTAGTTACATCAATAGGGCTTTTGGATCACATAACATGAAATTGAAAATTCACTGCTTTTCTTTTACAGTTTTGAAGACAATATGCGGTTTTTAGCTGTTTTTAATTTGGCATGAAGCAACATGCTTTATGATTTATTTTACAAAAAAAACAAACAAAAAACAAAAGCAAGTTAATTTGAGGAAAGGTGACCTATGGCTTAACTGGTATTTGGTATAAAATAAAAATCTTGAAGACTGGCATTAATCATAACTGAGACTTGCTTACCATCATCACCTCAGATCTTCAGTGTCTTCAAGTGAATATAGAATACTTAAAGAGTTTTAGAAACTGAAGGCGAATTATAAGAAAAGATACACTTTATTGATCCTTCATAGGAAATTTAGGTCGGGCAAGTTTACATTTATTTACATAAAGAAAAAGCTGGCAAGACATTTGCATATGTGCATTGCACGCACACATGCCTACACACACATACACGCATGCATGCATACTTGCTCGCTCACTCATTCACTCACACACCCACATGAATGCGCACTTACATATAGGCACACAGGAAGCAGGCGCCTCAGGTCAGGGAACGAACACATAAAGACCTGTGGTGATGTTGTTTCTGTCAGCAAGTAAACAAGCAAACCAATGATAAACATTTCTGTCTTACAGGACATGCCATTCACCTGTGAGGGCATCACTCCAGATATCATTGTCAATCCCCATGCCATCCCTTCCCGTATGACCATTGGTCACTTGATTGAGTGCTTGCAAGGAAAAGTTGCTGCAAACAAAGGGGAGATTGGAGATGCTACCCCTTTCAATGACACTGTCAATGTACAGAAAATTTCTAAACTCCTTCAGCGTTATGGCTACAATCTCAGAGGCAATGAGGTATGTTTTAGTCAGATGCAGAAGGAATTATTGAAAGTTGGCAAACCATCATTGATGAAACAGTTTTGGAAGTCTGACGGAAGAATAGTGAAAATAGCAATAAGAATGTGTCATGTGTGACTTGTCCATGCAATGATAATCTACAAAAGATCAGAATGAGACTCAAGAGTATCAGTCATGACTCAGAAATTCGTAAGACAGAAAGGGCAGAATTATTTATAAAATCAGTTTTGCATTCCAAATTATCTGTTGTAACTTAACAGAAATGACACAAAGGGATATTCATCATCAAATAAAATAAAAGTGATATTGGCAAACAATTTTTTAGAATTACAGTTCAGAACTGGGAAGCTGTCTATTGATTTTGTTCCTAACTCATTCATACTAATATATTACATATCCTTTGCAGGTATTATTCAATGGATTCACAGGCCGGAAGTTAAATGCTCAAGTGTTTCTTGGTCCTACGTACTATCAGCGCTTGAAGCACATGGTGGATGACAAAATTCACTCAAGAGCTCGAGGGCCAGTTCAGATCCTTAACAGACAGCCTATGGAAGGAAGATCACGGTAAAATGGTCGTTCTTATGATGTAATCGGTGCATGTGTTATTGAAGAGTAGTTTCAAATATATGTCAGCAGAGTGAAAATAAACTTTTAATTCAGTTTAAAAACGGCTGTGATTGGGGTGAAAGATGCACAAGTAAGTTCCCTTTAGTGATTTTCCACATACACACTTGAGTAACGAGTAAGTTTATATTTAAAAAGAGATGGGTTTCCTAGAATTGCCAGATGTTTATGTTTTCTGTTGTATGACAGTGGAAGCAGGTTTATGCTCTTAAATTTAAAGTTTTACCTGAAATACCCCAAATCATTGAAAACTGCCTCTGCTTAGAGTTGTCATGGTAGAGATTTCATAAATTCAGAAGTTCCTCTTTGGGCTTTTCATTTACAGTGATGGTGGACTTCGCTTCGGTGAAATGGAGAGAGATTGTCAGATTGCTCATGGAGCTGCTCAGTTCTTACGTGAACGTCTGTTTGAGGCGTCAGACCCGTATCGGGTGCATGTCTGCAATCTTTGTGGTCTCATTGCCATTGCCAACCTTCGCAACCAGACATTTGAGTGTCGCTCATGTAAAAACAAGACTCAGGTGAGTGTACAGAATGGCAAAGTTCACTGTGACTGAGCTGTTGTTGTACTGAGGTTGTTATTTGTCTTTGTCTTTGTCTATCATGCTACAATCAGTTGGGAAACTTGAACAACGCCAGATGCAGGAAATTGGTTAGAACTTTGATCCTGTAATGAAGGGGAAGCTGCAGATAATTATACACCATTATAGAGGGACAAAGTGATTATATCTAGATTTTTTTCTCTCCTCAGCACAGCATTGCTTTGTGAAGTTTTCCTGCTGTTTAATACTGGAAAAAGTCTTTACATTTGCTAGTCTAGAATAAGAACTAGACCAAGTGTGATAAATTGACATAAACTTCAATGATAGTTTAAGTTGTCCTTTCAAGACAGTTAATAATAATGCTGGCACATATGGATTGATAGATACCTTGTCTTATATGCAAGTGATTGACTTTGTTGGCTGGAACTTTGCTGAAAGCTTCATTTTGCAATCCTCAGATATCTCAGATCCGCATTCCTTATGCTTGCAAGCTGCTGTTCCAGGAGCTGATGGCAATGAGCATTGTTCCTAGAATGATGGTTAATGCTTAAACTGAACACTCAGCCATGCTGATACGGGAATGACTTCATGTGCAGTATAAATTCTCACTGTGGTGTTCACTGCACTTCCATGGCTTGTAGGATCAAGTGTACCAGTCGTAGGATCAAGTGTCCATGACAATCTCATCATTTGAACTGTGCTGTGCTGCTACCAACATAATTATGTTAGGAAATATTCAGCAGACTTATGTTGTGTTTTTCCAGGATTCGACTCATGAATTTGGCCAAAACACTCCAAAACAAAAGTGGTGCTTATGTGTAATCTTAAGTTGATAACAGAAAAGATGATTCAGAGATGTCTGTGTCCAGCTTTGTCTCATGACTGACCACAAAAAAGTTCTCATGTATATATAAATAATGTGTTGAAAACATAATGACTTGATAGAGGTATGAATGTACCAATGAAATGGTATCATGTTGGCCTAAGAGTTTGCCATGATTTTTTTTTTGTGTCAAGTGAAATTTGTCATTTATGTGAATTAAGTGTTTTAAATGTAAAATGTGAAGATCTCATGATTATACTCCTGTTCTAGAATTTCAGATTTTTAGATGCCGCTGAATCACTTGTTCTTTGCATGTCTCCAGTTCCATTTTTCTAATGCATAAAGAAGTGTGTCAGCATAGCAGAACTTTGATATAAGATTTCGCCAGGTGCATGTGTGACATACACTCAGTAATGAGATCTGTATTAACAAGGTTCACCACTTTTAGCCAACAGATGCACAAAATAGAACCATTTTTTAGGAAAACATGTGTGCCAATAGATAGATACAGAGTTTAAAGGAATGCTCATGTGTGTGTTGGCACACGACTTATGACGATATCACTTGATATACCATGATGATACATACTTATGTGTGGTAGTCTTTATTAAGAGTGTTTTTTTCTTATTACACCACACTGCAGGTCTTTCACAGACATGTGAGTTTCCCCCAAATCTGGTTGCTATTATGGATTATTGATGAGGATTCTGCTTGGTTAGGTTAAGTGATTGGCATTAACATATGGCTTGTCAGGGACTGTGTTATCCTGGTTTACATCATATCTCAGCAACCGTTTTCAGTCTGTTCTCATTGAGAATAAAGTTTCTGAGAAAGTTTTACTGAAATTTGGTGTGACTCAAGGCTCAGTGTTAGGTCCCATAATGTATACATTATATACTCAGCCTCTTGCAAATGTAATCACTGAACATCACATGAAATATCATGTGTATGCTGATGATACACAAATTTACAAGTCTGTTTTTCCAGGTCAAATTGATACTCTTGTAGCAGACTTACAAAGATGCATTGAATTCCGTCGTGAACTGAATGGAAGCAAGCAAATTGAAACTGAATGGCGATAAAACTGAAGTCATGCCCTGTTCCACAGAAGCAAAACTAAAGTTGTTGTCACAGACAGACATTTCGATCATGGGATGTGATGTAGCTTTTTCTGACAAGGCAAAACAATCTTGGTGTTATTTTTGACAGTATTTTATCAATGGAGAAAAACAGGTAAATCAGTTGACTAGAACATTCATATTTCGAACTTAGAAGAATAGGACGCATAGCACCCTATCTCTCAATGGATGCTGTCAAAATTCTAATTTCAGCTTTTATACTATGACGGCTGGATCACTATAATTCACTGTTAACAGGATTGCAGAGGATAAGCTAAATAAACTTCAGAGGATTCAAAACAATGTGGTGCAATTAGCACTTAAAAGTCCACCATAGCCTTCCTCTTCTTTGAACATTACACTGGCTACCTGTAAAAGCTAGGATTGAGTATAAAGTGGCAACATTCTATTTTCGATCCCAGGAATCATCTGCAGCATCATACCTGGTAGATGTACTTTGCCTATACCCACCATTAAGAAACTCAAGATCCAAAAATTTAAAACAGCTATCTGTACCTTGATCTAATTTAAGGAAGTATGGTGATAGGACCTTCTGTTATTTTGGGCCTCTTATTTGGAATTCACTGCCAGAAAATATTAGAAATTCTTCCAGTTTCGAATTATTCATGCCAGTTAAAAACACATCTATTTGTAAAGTATTTGTCAGAGTAGCTACTGCAGTCCATACTTGGATTGGAATGCTTGCTGGATCAAGATATTATTTAATAAGTATGTGCGAGTGTGTATGTTTATGCTTGTAATAAGGCTGGAGTTTAAGAGAAATGTATGCAATGTAAAGCACCTTGAGCTTTTCGGGGGTGAGGGGCTATAAAAATTCTCTTTATTATTATTATATCTATGGTTACTTCTTGGACAGTTTAGAGGGTTGAGCGTGAGGCCAGATTCAGTGTTTTTGGCATGTTGACATTCTTTTATGAAATTGTTCCCTTTTAATTGACATTATTCCTGTTGGATTGAAGTGACTTTCTTTCTCCTTTGTAATTTATATGCCTCTGAAACTGTGAGTGAAAGTATAAACAAGAAATGGCATTGAATGATTTGACATGTACTTGTGACCGACTGATACACTGTCCTTTGTTATGTAATTTATGTTCAAAATGTTGCAGCTTTCAATAGCAATTGTTGTCTTTAAGTAATGAATAAACATGTTTTATTAACAAGATTCAGTGTTCAGAGTTTAATTAAGGCAGATAAAATTTTTACACCTTTGTGGTTGCTGTATAATTTTAAAAAAAATTTTTTGTGAGCAACTTATTTTTGTGAAAGTGGAAAATAATTTTGTTGAAATGACTTTCACAAGGATCTGATTTTTGCAAGTCCAGCATGATGGATTTCTCATGTGGATTTGAAGACATAATTCTAGAGTACTTTGAAGTGACATAACAAGACTGCTGTAAAAGTATTTGGCAAGCTTACGTTTTGATTGAGAAATATCCTATAATAGATAATATTCAAATATTGAGGGATTGTAACTAAAATAACAGCATTTGTGTTTGTTCTGAGGTTTATTGCTTCCAATGCAATTTTTTAATAGTGATAAGCCCTTTGAAAATGTTTGAACAGCATCCTATTTTGTGGGAATTAATTTTTGCAAGTGAGGCTCAACATGCGAAATTCATAAAAATTAGATCCTTGCAAAGAAAACGCTTATAGAGTATCCTTTATCCCACCACTTCACCATTTTCATGCTTATCTACCGATGAGAACCAGTTCTGCTGGCATTCAAGGAAATGTTAACAGAGTATACATGCAGATCAGCTGAGGATGTGTCTGCTGTGGATGAAAAGCTTTTTCAAAAACTCAGGAAATCTTCTTTTTCTTTTTTAAATTGAAAGTAGGCTAAAATATGCAGCTTAATAAGAAATGAGTTCCTTGATTTCAGGTTCATAGACCATTTCAACGATAGTAAGAGCTGGATGTTTATATGTGGAACAGTTACTCATCCACTGTGTCCATTGTCCTAGCAACATTCAAATTTGACAGTGGACAGTGGACTTTTGCATAACCACTCTTCAGCATTGCCAGTTTCACGTGACAGTAGAGATATTGCGCAGAATTCATCATCAGGATCAGGTTTGAAGAGTTGTCCAGTTTTCTTGAATGCAACTCCAGTGAACTACTCACACTGTCTGGATGGTGGCATGTATCGTATAAATATTGGAAAAAAATGTTTCTGAGGCTTGAACATTTAAGAGTTATCCAGTGTCTATTAATAAATTACTTTTGAGTTTTCATCCATCCTGTATGCTACAACATGTCACTGTAATGCTGAGCTAACCCAACTGCAGATCTGAATACAGTCAAGCACAAATACCCTGAACCTATTAAGCTGAAATCATTGTCCCTTCCAACAAACCTTTCAGACCCAGAGTTCTTTGTATATGCCAGTGCTTCACGCATTTCTTAGAAAGTGACAAACTTAAGATGGTCCCAAAGCATTGGAGTTACCTGTGCTTGACTGTATCTGTTTTGCTCATCTAGCCCTCTAGTGCCTAGCGTATCAGATCTGATACATTTCGTGGAACAAAGAAAAAGCAAACCAAGATCATCACCCCACCATAATAGTGTGAAGTCGCATGAGCGGGCATTAGCCTGGATATGAGATTTATAAACCACATTATTATTATTATTATTATCATTTTGATGCTTGTTTCAGCATAGTGGATTCAGAAGTGATCCAAAAACGAGCTCGGACTTTTTGTGCCATTGTAAATAGGGCTGGGCACTAGAGGCCTAGCATTTTCATTCAGTAAGTTGATGTGACATATTGTTAATGCCTGTAGGTGTACAAGAAGCACACGGATGCTAACCACCTCTTATGGACACTGTTTCATTACATAACCAGCCACTACCTTAACACTGGATGGCAAGTTGTGGTCTTTTTCTAGTTTTAGACAGCTGGTGCAAAATCATGCCAATACACGTGAATTTGTCAAATGGAGTCTGATAAATTGGGGTAATTTTCTTAACTGCAACTTGGAAAAACATCTAGATTGGACATGAATAGCTCTAATTGTTGTCTTAATTCAACTACGACCGTTTTCATTCTCTTAATATGTTAAAATTAAACAAGAATTGATACAGCAAACTCCATCCAAGCACAAGTACATAAGAGTGCAAAGACAAAGAAGCAGGAGTTTATTTATGTAATGTTTATTGCTTAATTCATCACAGTTTAATGACATTCTCTAAACTGTGATGGGTTGGGGTTGTGCCGTGTCTCATGTCCTTTGGCTTAGTGGGTTTATGGTCGCTTTATCTGAAAAGAGAAATAAGACAGTTGAATCAGGTGCCCAGTCTCTAATTTCTAATATACAATCCTGGAACAACAGACAGTTTTCACAAACTGATCTAAAGGCATTACTGATATCTCAGTGCATCTCTGTTTTTCCCACGCTTCAGCAGATCTGTGACATCACTCACACTCACACACTTACTTGATGATCTGCTGAGAGCAATAAACATAATTAACTGGCACAATAATTTGCAGGCCTATTTATCTGGCGCAGAAATTCGAAGGCTTACTTATCTGTTTAACATAGCAATGTGCAGGCGACTTATTTGACATAGCTAAGCACATAAATACATGAAATCATAGACCTTGCAGGTTTAGATCCTGTTGGAATACCAATGATGAACTGGAAATTGGAAATTTGGCTTGTTGATCCACAACTGATATATTTTGATGACATTATTGTGAACATAAAGGTTTACAAAGTAGTTTAAAACACCATATATATTTATATGAGTATCTTGGCCAGGCAAATGCGGTGAGCCAAGAAGCCATGAGAATCTGTTGACAAATTATTTAGGGACTACCTCATGGCTGTATCTGTATACCAGTGTCATATGGTGCTACAGTTAAGAGAGGAGACATTATAACATTAACTCACTGATAAATCTTTATTTTATCTTCTGGTAGCAAGAAAAAGGAAAGGGAGGAAGGAAGAAATGACTACCATTAAGATCTGATTAGCCAGGCACTATGACACACTCAGCTTGGCAATGTCATCCTCTATAAGTCTATTCATAATTTCTCTTTTTGATTCCCAATCTTCGACTCTACTCCAGTACTCATGAGTCATACTGTATATGACTGCTAGTGTCTGAGAGCTGATGATAGGTCTTACCTAGACTAAAGCTTGAAAATTTATGTGTTCAGAACTTAATAAGTCTTTTGTGTGATGGTATTAAATAACTTCCAGTTTTGAATTGTTCAAATGCCAGTTAAAAACACATCTATTTATAAAATTTAACTGGTGACATCACTGGTAAAGATTTACAAAGCTCTTTCAATACATTAAAGTAGGACGTGCACATGAAAAATAATTTTCTGTTTTTCCATATACTTTTTCTCTCTATAAATTATCTATGACGCCCACAGAGTCAATTTTGCGAAGAAAGAGCATCGTTCTGTTACCGTGCGCGTATGTAATATGACACAATTAGGAGAGCTAGAGTTACCAGGTTTGGCCCTTGCACCCAGAGTTATTCCCCTTCCCCAATCAGCAGCAGCCTACAGCAAAAATGCTGATGTCACTTACGTTCCAGCAGTTACAGACACCTCTATCTGACAATGTATTATTCAGCTTTTAATTAAGGTTCTGGTATAACAAATTTAAACGTAAAGTTTGATAGTGTAAGCCAGAAAAAGTATTCTGCATTTTTATTGCCTCAGCATGATTTTGTTTCGCATATCTACTGTTTACAGAGGAATTAAAACATTCATACCAACATGCTATCACTGGCTAGACAGTTTGGCCATGTGGCAAGAATGTATTTGATGTAAGCTTATGGCTGCCACGCGCACAGTGGTTGTAACAATTCGGACTTTGGATAATGTAACCCTGTGGGTTGTCTGGGACCAGCAGAGGCGTTATATCATTATGACAGACACTTGAAAGACTGCTATATGGGAATAATATGGTATCGTATGATTTAATATGGTCTGTAGGACGGTGCAGTCTTCCTTTAAGCAAAAAAATATGGGCTTTCCCATCTAGCAAATTCAGCTTTTCAATTTCTTGGCACTTCAGTTACATCAATCAAAAACTTCCACTTTCTGATCGATACCAAACAGATCTTGTTGGAATTCTGTATTTCAACACGCTGGTTTCTGTACTCCACATAAACCATAAATGAAATGTCTTTCATAATGATACTCACGAGCAACGTTCGCAGCCGCACGATGCAATGTATGCCACTTGTACAGTCAAGGTGGAGCTGGTGTCGTTACAGTCAAAGACAACATCCTTAGTTTCAACATTAGCTCTGCAGCAAGAACAGTCTTGTTGGGTGAACAGTTCCACCATTCCACTGTCAGCGTTGTACTCAGTCTTGAAAGTCATGTCAGTGCTAACGCCACATGTACCAGAGCATTTCTGTGGAGAGAGTGAAAAGCATGACACAAACAGAGATGACAGCCAGTACATTCTTAACTCATTGGCTACGCGTCGCCGCTGGCAGCGGCCGATAATTTTCCACGATCTGACGTCCGGCCGGTCTCTGCGGCCGGTGACCCTTGCTGTATTGTTTTGTTTCCTATGAAATCCCACTTTTTATATTAACTTTTTATATAATTATCTTTAATTTGACATATAACATTAGGTATTTTTTGCCCGTATTATTTCCATACTGGCCATATAAAATCGCCACCTTACTCATTTTTGTACACAGGCTAAAATAATTCCGTCCAGATGTGGAAAAAAAATGCCGTAGTCAATGAGTTAAACAAATCAGTTCTCTCTACAAGGCATGACTTGAGTCTGTAGCATGGCCGTGGAAATAAATATGGACTGCATTAGTTTGAACCTCATCCAGATGTCATGTCTGTTATGTCTGTCTGATGTTTCATCAGCAGTTGTAAAATAGATTCGAAACCATCTCTTCTGTTTGTACGCACATACTGCCTGCCTGCTTGGTGAGGCAAATCTAGCATCAACACAAGCACATGAGATTCTGTGAAAAATACTCTGAACTACAGTATGTGCAATGTGTAAGCTGTCCTTTCAGGCAAGATAATAATAGCATTTCTGTTTCTGTGCACATATTAGTGTCAGCCTTTTCATCTCCAAGTCACCAGAAGGAAATTCTGGTTAGCCAGGTTTTCATACTACTTCTAGATGTGGACACACATGGACATGATTGTGTTAAATATCAATTTGTCTTCTGTTTGGAGACAGTGAAACTGGCTTACACTGGCTGCATTTGAGCTGCAAATCACATTCAGTTTACTACTAATTCAAGGGAGCTGAAAAGATGGCAAACAACACTGATTCCTTTTTTTTTTAAATTTCCCTGCAGTCTCCAATCATTAAGGTGTTTGCTCTGTCTGTCATGTGGGTCTATACTGTATGTACAAACATCAAAATCAAACTTACGCCAACTTCAATATCTTGTGCAACACACGTGCCATGGACAGGGTCATTGATTGTGAATGTTTCAACGCCTGTTGAAGTGTACTGGCATGGAACCATAATTGGTACACATTCAGGGCAACATGGGTCATCTGTCTCTCTCAGTGTGTGAGTGGCCTGAAAGAACACAAGACATACATAGTAAGATTTAATACAAAGTAATACCCACGGCATAAACATTATTCATTGCTGATGTCCCACAGGAGTAATATGCCGGCTTTGTATTAGTTTGGAAATTGTGAAGCAAATCAAGTGGGTATAAAATTAACACTTTGTACATGTGACAAAATAATTTTACAACAAATCTGAATACTCATAAAAACCTACGCAAGAACTGTGAACCATAAAATTTCATATGTTCAGTGCTTTATTATTTAATCTAGAAGAAGGTTAGGCTATCTGGATATCTCAATGCCCAAAGAGGGCAGAGTAATTAATGAGTTTAAGGCCCACAGCAGTAAGATCAGTGACTTGAATCTCCTCACTGTGAGACATGTCGGTGTCAAAGGAAATGACACTGCTGACTAAGTGCCTGGAAATGCATGGGTGTTTGAAACAATCAGAAAAGCAGGTGTGTTATGAGAATTAGCATGGAGTCTGAGGGAAGAAGAAGAAAAGGTCACATCATCACCTAAAAGGAATACTGGAAAAAAGTGGATACAAAGGAGGAGGCAGAAGTTGCAAACTTCCAGGAAGCATAAGAAGGATCCAATCAGATAACAACACGGACACTCAGCAGAAGAGCCCTTGCTGGGTTCTAAACTGGGGAATGGAGCACATATGGAACTGTTCAATGAGTGCAATGACATTGTTTCAGAAACAGCTAACAGGTAAGAAGTAAGCACGGTGAGTAGTAGTAGTAGCTGGCTACTTACATTATTGCAGTTCTCTCTGATCTCTCTGCATTCTTCCAGTTCGGGAGGTTTGACACACTCCTTATGTCCAGTGCTGTTACAATAACATATCTCAGTACACTCTTCGTTGGGGAAGGTGTCAGCTGGAATAAACAAAGCAATATGTAAGATGTTGTACAAATTAGCAGAGCACAGCAAGCTTTCTAGCTTTACACTGAAGTTTTTCTTTGGGCAAACTACTAATCGGGGACAAAACCTGTTCCAGTATGATTGGAATTCTGTCGTTTCTTTGGTATGGTCAATATATGACTTTGATGGTGTTTCTGTATGTGTCTTGCTCTGTGCTAGAGTCCCCTACATTTTTGTTATGGCCTGGTTCCCCATCCCTATATTAATACAAAATATCTCTTATCGCTCTATCTGAGAGCCGTAATGCACTTTCTGGGAAGAGGATTTTACCCTGTATACACGTGCAGCAATAATCTGGAGACAGATGGGGCTAACAAAATTCAAATCATATAAAGTATCATCCAAGTATTATGCTCTCAGTTGATATAAGACAGCTTGAACAGTTTCATCTTGGCAGTTCACAATCTGTGAAACTTTCTACGAGCTTTCCACTCTTTCAGTGAACAAGCATGGAGTGAGACAAATAAATGCATACCAGAACCTCGATATAAAGTTAATCTTGGTGTGTGGAAAAAGTATATTTAGTACAGGTATTAAAGCAGACTTAATACTGAGGTCCCCTTCGATAAAGAAATGATAGAATAGTGACAGTGATAAATCCGCTTATGTGAAATTCATACTTAGCAAGTAGATATATGTATTGCACTGTAATTGAATACTTACTATCGAGGTTCCACCATATACAATGTATTATGAAATTCATACTTTGTAACTAGGTATACTTTTAAAATGAATTCTTAATATCGAGGTTCCCTTGTGTTTATTACAAAGGTAAACTTGTTGAAATACAATCATTTCTTTTTTCTGTTCCACTTGTTTTTTAAATGCCCATTTAAAAATGCACAAAGTAGTCTTTCTAAAGAGATCCAATGGCCCCTTATAGTCTACTTACCCATGTCCTGGAAGATTGTACAGTCCATCACTCCATCCACACAAGAACTGGAAAATAATACAAATAAACAGTCAGTGCTGGAGAATATAGTCTAATCTGAATTTACGATTTCTGATCTATAACTACTATAAGTAATATGGTTTAACCTGGTCTTCAGCCTGTTCTGAAGCCCTTCACACTGTGCAAAGACCAAATAGATAATAATGATCATTATCAACACCGCATGAAATTATATGAACCATAAATTTGGCAATAGATTTTATATATTTAAGAATCTTTAACATGATGATATCTGACCAGTTTTTTTTTTTTTCTTTTCTTATTGCCGTTGGATGCTACTGCTACAAATGCCAAATTTCTGTACTTTGTGTAAGTGAGCAGAAGAATGATTACAAGGGACATACCATTCACGGCACTCATCCTTGACAATCTTGCCAGATTCCCATTCTTCTCCTTCATACATGCATGGGCATTCGCTTTCTTGACACTGCTGGGTCTGGACAAGTTGTTCCTCCTCACAGCCGTTGCCATAGCTCTCTCTGTTGAAAAGACATCAAAATTACCCAGTAGGAAACACCACTGGAAAGTAAAGGTAAAGATCACCCCCAAGTACCATGCCAGGAAGGCTGGTGAAAGCTCATCTATGTACAGTATATGTCACTACTGAAATGCCAGTTAAATTCCATCCTTATTTGTTAGGACAGACATGAGATGGGCCTCTGACCCAATGAACAGAGGAAAATATAAATCTAACAGAAAACAATAGCAGGTCAGCATAACAAGAGACGCCACTCCGAAATTTCCAGTCAATGGTCCTCACCAAATAGTCGCACCTGCTTACAGTTGAATACCAAAGCAATAATGATCATGAAGTACAGGGTAGCGGGTGAACACTAGGCTCGCACATGGAAGTTAGGGACCGTAGCATCCCTGGTTCAATCCCCGGCAGGGACAGAAATTTTCTAGTGTAGGTTTTTTCGGCCCTGTTTCTCAAAACTGATCATTCACAGTAATTTGGTAAAATCCCTGGTGACACACTTCCCTAAAAATAATATGTAACATCTGAAAACTTATCAGACTAAGCTCACATTCCTCCCCCTTAATAATAATGAAAGGAATACCATATGTTTTCTCTAGTTTTAGCAGTACTTTTACTGTTTTGATTTTAATTATTATCTACTGGGCAGTTATTACTATCAGCTTTCATAAAGCCCAACACACCTTGTTCTTGTTTTTGTTCCTTGACCACAGGTCTTTGAGCATGCGGACCAATCGGACCATGTTGTAAATTCACAGCCTGGAGGGAAATTCATAGAGTTCAATCAGTTACATGACAGTTACCAAAAATCACCATACTAGATAAGATAAAAGCAGATATGACCCCCCAAATAATACAGTATGCATTGATGGATGCATCCATAAACCCACTAGTGTGTAGAACTGAGGTTAATAAAAATAATGGTATTTTACAACAGGCTGAGAGACGTAAGTAAAAGTGACACTTTGACAAACTTCTCTGATTAATCCACACAGAGTGAATCATGTTGTACCATCTGCCAGAACTAATCGTGATTAGGCTGTCTGGCATTTTGCATTAACATTTTCATTTCAGTAAGTCAGAATCTGGTATCTCATCTGACTGTGATGAATGAGTCAGGCATAACTGTCACATAACTGCACCCTTTCTTGATTTTGCAAACTATTTGTGAAGTTTCAAGTCTATTCACTGTGGAGGATATGCTGTTATTGTGCATGAACGTGAAAATCTTATCTTTTATATCCAAACTTCACAGATAGTCACCTACTGTAAACTCTATTCTATTTAAACACAGTTTATGCTGATGCTATATAAATGCAAAATAAATACAATTGAGTCCGCTTAACTAGATTTTGCTAGGACCATGACAGGGTGTTTGAAATCAATTTATGAGTTTACCCAGAAAAGTAACTGTATAGGGATGATATTTTAGAATGTTTACCAATGGGGATGTTATTACTATATGCCGAGAAGAAAAAAAAAACAACTTCATTTTCTGTTGAATTAAAAGAAAATTGATTGAGCCAAACTCAAATTAAGCGGACTAGACTGTAAATGTTTGGACAAGCCATGAAATGTACTCACAATCATCCCGTTCACTGCACTCGTAGCCAGAGGATCTGCACTCACTGTTTGAAATAGAAACAAACGCCATGGTACACTGCTCAACAAAATCAGAATGCTTAACAACAAAAAGCGAAAGAAAAATATTTTAGGTCAGCTTACCTAAGTCTTAGTTCCTGTGTTAGTGTCTACTATTCTTGGCAGTTTTGTAGTAACAGCAGAAATACAGAAAAAAACACAACCACAACAAAAGCAGTTATGACAACAGCAACTATCTAGGGAAGAGAGAATTGGGAAGTGTGTTTGGGTCATGGGTGAACACTAGGTTTACACGTGGAAATTAGGGAACAACTTTCCCAACGTAATTGTATTGAAGGTTTAAATTACTGTGAAGCTAGCATCCTTGTGGTGTAGTGGTAGCATATTCAGACTTGCAAGCCGAGAGGCCCCGGGTTTGATTTCTGGTAGGAACAGGAAATTCTCTAGTGTTACGTTTTTCTGGCCTTTCCTCTCAAATTTCACAGGAATTTGGCAACATCCTTAGTAGCACATTTCTCAAGATACCGTGTAACAGCTAAAATATTATCAGATTGGGCTCATATGATGGCCCCCTTAATGATGAACAGAATATATATATATAT
>JAWQUT010000244.1:1169692-1202870 GCA_033807755.1 Ellobium chinense
TATATATATATATATATATATATATATATATATATATATATATATATATATATATATATATAAAATAGTTTTCTACCTAATTACATCAGGATCTAATACTCTTAGCAATTTTAGTAGTAACGCCAAAGTAAGGGAGAACATAATTATAGAATAAGGAGCAGCAACAACAGCAACTATCTTAGAAGATACAGCTCTATCACAGCACCCAGCATATGCCACTTCTCAAGTGCCATCATCACCTACCAGTATACACATTCACTGATATTGACTCTGTAGGATGGTGGGATAGGTGAGGTCATGTTGGAGTCTGGATAACATTCACATTCTGCCTCAATGACGCACTGGCCAAAAGCATTTCTGCAAGAGATGAATAATAAGTGTTATCTGATATTCACCTTTTTGTGCTGTCAAATGCATTGGTATTTAACAAACAGCACTGTGTATCACACTGAACGTTACTGCTCTTTTCACTTTGCTGCTTGATTTCCTGGACATATATCTCTGGGTCCTCCTTTTGTAAACTATGAAAATAGACAGCAGATATCATCTATGTATTGTGTCTTCTACAGCAGTTCAAACTTCATGACCTGACTAGCATAAGTAACTCAAGAAGGTGTTAGTATATTAACAAATATTAATACACAGTAAAATAGTTATAAATACATAGATTGAATCTATCGCTGAGAGATTGTCTGGGAGTGCTCAGATGTTGGAGACTGTAGGGAATGATAAGGCCGAAGTGTTGAAAAAAACTGACAGTGAAATTGAGGGGGGAAGGGAGAGGGAATGGAAAGGACACAACTACCTCTACCTCCAAAAAAATGCCAATAATAGACAGATATGAGGAAGAGGAAAGAAAATGTAAGCTTGCCGGAAACTCAAGAAGAAAACACGGCCTTCTCTAACGATAGCACCGATTCCACGACTTGTCCACGACTAAATGAACTGTATCATCGGTGCTGTCGTTAGAGATAGCCGAAAACACAAGCAGACAACAGGCATGACCAGCAAGGAGGCTCTACTCTGGATTTTGAACTGGGAACGGAGCACATGACAATGAACATGTCCCGAGTGCAGTAATGTTGTTTCCGTCAGCACGTAAACTGACCATACTGAATGCTAAGTATACCTCTACAGGTTACAGACTTCTAATTGGCTGAAAATAACATGCTGTTACATGCCTTAAGAAGGCAGTAAAAGTTTGTCCTTTGGACAGATTGTGGAGAATGGGCCCTAGATTTGTGAACCTGTCTGCGAATTATTTCACATTCTCTCCTGATTTTGTAAATTAAACCTGAAGTTTGGGTCATTCCCTTCGGTTTCGGTGTGGCCTTCTCTGCGGAGCACTTGTCATTAAAACTGGTTAGCTTGTTTACACCTTTCGATGTATCGGTTCGCAGCTCGAAAACGAACTGCAAGATCTATATTTTGAACATCATTTTTAATAAGGTCATTGAATTCTGCAAATAATTAAAGAAGACCTAGAGATTGTGGAATTTCTTGCCAGTGACAGTAGAGAAAACAGTTTATTGGCTCAAAGAGGGAAATTGGATTAGGCTTCTGTAACCTACAGGAATGATCCAGATGATGGATTTCCTACCTTCTGTAGCCCTCAGCACACTTGCATTGATCTACACATGTGTCATCATCAAGGAGTTTGTCACAGACGGACTGTGTCCTGTAGACTGCGCATGATTCCATGCATTCTTCGTACTTGGTGACACAGTCCGGCACCTCATTCTCCTCACATTCGTATGGGGGAGTTGCTGGACAGAAATGCAACATCAAATATTTAGCGATAAACAGTTGGGAGGCAGCATGACCTTGTGAAATGAGAGTCATACTCAGAAACTGAACAATGTCAGGTCTAAGATTTGTATGTTCGGCTTCTGGGCAGGCGGTTTACATTGTAGTGTCTTTGGGAGAGACAATTCACTTCCCCCTTCCCCACTTCTCTCAGGCTTTAGAGCTTGGAGGACCGGGGCACGACACTGCGGGCGACCAGCAAAGCCTTTCTTTGTCTGGCCCAGTGTTAGTGAAAGGGAAAGGGAGTGCCGTGGTAATGGGCAAGGGATCAAGACAATGACGCGATGAGCACAGAGTGACGTGGCGGGGCGATAGGTAATAGCAGACTGGCAATAGTGCCGCTCCTAATTTCTTTCTTCTCCTCGAATAACGTCGAACACATCAGGATTACACGTATGCACCGAAGTTCGATTTACTCTGACAAAATCAGGTGATTTTCGTCTTCTGTTCATTAAATTAAATTCAGTTTGTTTGTCATAATTCAATGTGAAACGATGGAAACAGGGAAGGGTGGTAATTCTAATCATGTTGAGATCAGAGCAGATTAGTGTCGTGTGGTTATCTCCCCTTACCAGTCCATCTAGTCCATGGTAATTGCGAAAATATTGCCGTCACGGGAATCTCGAATTACGGAAATCTCGAACACTTTTTTCGATCCCGGAGAAATTCGAGTTTTCCGTGCCCAACTGTATGTGTTTACATTATGATGATTTGTATAACACCGTATATCTTTCTAAATCAATGTCCCAACTCACAAGAGATGGCAGTACTTGTAATAGAAAGTGACAAGAAAACTCTCCCCAACCTGTCCTTTCCCCTCCATACAATGGGAAAGTCAGTTTGCTAATTTTATTTTTATGGTATCTCCTCCACTGGTCATCTTCCCTGTGAGTGCGTTCGCCTTCAAAATCGACTGACTTTATTTAACTCTCTGTGAAAAACATGTACAATGTATTTTACTGCTCATAACTATGATGATCTTTATTACAATACTGCAGAGACCAAAGCATAATGACAATTTTAGACCACATGTACCGCCTAAGTCTCTGCATAATGGATTATACACAAACAGCTGGACTAAAAAAAACCAAATTCAGTCTTCAAATATCATTACTCTATGGTGACTGCAGTGATGTTGCAAGTCTAGGATATTTAGCAAATATTTGGAAGTTCTACTTATTTTGAAGTACAGCTTGCGAATTTAAACCCTGGTCTCAAAATATTGTTTGAGACGCGACAAGAAGTTTAGATGTGCACAGAGCATGAGGGAGAAACTAACTGCTGTAAATGGCATGATCTGACAACGGAAATGACGAGAGACTTATACTTACTAGTGGTTGTACAGTTTTCACATTCTTGTGTCTCTGTCGTGTTGAAACTATCGCAAATGTCTCCACACTCTGGTCCACATGAGCGAGTGCGGTGTTGCTGGCAGTTGGAGCAGGTAGACCATGAGGACCATGTGCCAGGACATTTGGTTGGAGCTGTGGAATATATAATATGTGCACAGTGTAGTATGTGTATCTAAAGCTTGACTATTCTTCACATTTACAGAACTCTATGTGGGCCAATGGTAAGGTAGGGAACGCAGATGAGATGGAGTGATCTTTCCACATGCCTGAGATTGAGAACGCCGATCCAACACGAGTGCAGTTCTGGATGAGATGAAACAAAAGTAGTGAACCCTCTTCACTACAGTTTGCTAATACAGTACTTCCACCAATATTCACAAAAAAAGATTTCGCACTCCCCCTCCCCCATCCCGCCCTCCAGGCCGATCAGTTTTGAAATTTATATGCCTACTAGCACTGCAAGAGACATCAGTTGAGAAACTCCCAGGCAATGGATCACTGAGCTGCCTGATCTGGTCACACATGGATTACATTTTGGAGTCAGTCCTACTGGCTTATGATTAAATTAGTCTAGTGTAAATTTGTCAATGTGAATTCTGAGGGCTGTAATGTTCGTGTGTTTGTGGAGCTGGAGGAGAGCTAATGTCAAACGAGGCAGCTGCCTTACTGTAAGGCATCAATCTTCAAAATACTAAGACAACAATAAGTCAGTGCATTATTTTCTTGCTGTTCCAGATCAGTCGCAGCAATCTACAAACGGATACTCCCTTTGCTGCTAAGGACCGCCTACACAACAAACGGACCATCAGTTTTCGCGACTGTTTATGACTTGTTACATTGGACTGCAATGGACCAAACAAATGTAGTCCAATGTAACAAGTCATGAACAGTTCCCTGGGAAATACACGCTTCTGTCCGGTGGTGTCCATGCTGGCAAGCGAAGAGAAGTAAGAGAGAGAAAGACAGAAAGGAAGGAAGGAAGGGATTACAATCACTCACTGGTGCAGCCATCAGGAACACACGGTTCTGGCTCTTCTTCACAGTGAGGTGGAACTCCCAAGGTTTCATAAGTTACAACAGTGGTAGCCTCATTGCAGTCCCCAGTACATTCGGTTGTTGAATCTGGACATGTGTTACACTCGTCAATCACTGTGCACTCAAGGACATAGTCCACGCAAGTACTGTGGACAGAAACAAGTACTGTAATTCTTCGTAAAACTGATGAGACTGAATGTGAAGTACAATCGAGCATCAAGTCTTTGGGGTCACCTCATCTTGTTGAAGCCAAATTTTGAGGAACGTGTGAAGCGCTAGTATAGGGTAACAGATTTGAGTGTGCAAGATTTGTTGGAGGGAACCATGATTTTGAGATCTTCGACATCTTGTCACAGCATGTCCATACTTTAATGCCTTAGCCTTGCCCTGACTGTGAATATGACCTAGTCTAGGTTTTGTAGACAAGTATAGCGCACTGCCACTTGAAATGCCTTAAGATCTGTAAGCCCTAACCTAAACATCGTTGTTTCATTGTAATGCTTGTGATGGTCGCTCCCAAGTTCTGTACCATGACTGGACGGCTGGAGACAGTCCATGAAGCTCATTACATCGATGTTCATATTAAAAAAAAAACAAAAAACGCAAGTTATTCCATTCTTATCTGTAAGGACGAACATGAGATTGACATCTGACCTATGTCTGTCCATGAACACAGCCTAATAAAAATCTTGAAGAAAACATATCATGTAGTAACTATTAATTTTTGACTGTACTTTGAACATACCATTCGTAACAAGAGCCTTCAATGACCACGCCCTCTTCAATATAATCTCCATGGTCACCATAGTAAACAGGCTCGTCTGTCTCCGCATTGACACCAAGGGTATTGTCCAGTGGCAAGAACCCAAGTGCTGGTAGTACATCATCATATGTCAGGGTACAGAATCCTGTGGATTGATTAAATCTGGGTGTAACATAATGATACAAAAGGTAATATTTACTACACATACTTGTATACACAGGGTATCCAGGTTCCCATTGCAAAATCAATATATGGAAATTAGAGCATCAGGGCATAATACAGTATCATGACACAAAATGTATACTATAAATATACAGTAGAAATAAAACATGAAGTATGCCTTGTTGAATGGAAAAAGTCTACTATTTCTGGGATATAATCAGTATCCAGGTCCACCTGAATAATGAAAGTCATACTTCATAACCAAGTATACTTAATAAATGAGTACTTAACATCAAAGTTCCACACCGGAGTCAAGTTTCCCATATCAAAGTTGAATGTAAATAATAGCATCAAGTCATATTTTAAAAACAAGGAGACAAGACTGCTCTGATCAAAGTCTTGCAAGTTACACAAACTATCAGCAATGACAGGGGTGGGGAGGAGGGTGGGGGAGAGGGAGAGAGAGAGAACAAAGAAAGAAATAGAGAGTGAGAGAGAGAGAGAGAGAGAGAGAGAGAGAGAGAGAGAGAGAGAGAGAGAGATTTAATAGGGGCCAAGAAAAGGGCCACTGAAAAGAAAGTGAAAGAAGGAAAAAGACATAAAGACTAGGGAAAGTATAGAAAAAGAGGACAAGGGAGTCACACTTGGAAGGGGGGGGGGGAGGACAGGCAAATGAGGTAGCAGCTAAAATGAAGTTGCCCGCGTTAGAAACTAGATCTCACCTATTTCCTCCACACACACTTTGAATTCGGTGATGTTGACTTCGAAGCCAGTATCAGGCCCTTCAATAAGAACAACTATGCTGCTGTCTGCTGGAATCTCAACGTTATAGTCATTTCTTGGGTTGCCATCAGAAGTGAAAACATCTTCGTTATTCAGGTTCTGCAAATGCAATTATTTCATGAACATTATATTTTTGTGCCTAACTACATTTCATCCATCAAACAGTTTACATGCACAGCTGCGCAGCCATACATTCTCTTGCTAACTGTACAATAACACATTCTCTTGTTATTTGTAAAATCACACAAACTCATTATTATATTTGTACAATCTTACATACTCTTGCTAAACGTACCAGCACACATTCTGTTGCTGCTGACAGTAAAATCACACATTCTGTTGCTGCTGACAGTAAGATCACACATTCTCTTGCTGCTAACACTAAAATAACACATTCTCTTGCTGCTAACAGTAAAATCACACATTATCTTTCAGCTAAAAGTAAAATCACACATTCTCTTGATGCTGACAGTAAAATAACACATTCTCTTGATGCTAACAGTAAAATCACACATTCTCTTGCAAACTCCTTGGGCGTTTGTACGGTTTTCTCTCTTCAGTTTGAGTTACTAAATATTTGGTCTTTGCTCCTTAATCTCTTGCCGGAGATAATTGGTTTATGGCCTGAGATATATTTCACTGAACGAAATTATTGATTCCAGCAGGCAATATTCAGTTGTAAGGTAACATTACAATGACGTTCATAACCCACTGATATAACAAAGACAGGGAATGGTTAATATACTCAGGTAGAACTCGGCTATAGCAGGGTGGTGGGGACTTTCCAAATTGAGCCGTTTACACCGTGCGTCATTCGTTCTGAATTGAAGTAGGCCCTACTGGACACCGTGACTTCATTTTTATTACACTGCCCTCTTTTTATGCAGAAAACACAAAAAGCTGCTTGCGGAGAAGCTGAGAACGGGTGAATTTGGTATGCACTCGCTTGGTTGTGGTCAAACGGTCAGCTGCGCCCGTTAAGATTAGGGTCTGACACTAATTGACTAAAGACACCTGACATAGAATTGATACTGACTAAAGACACTTGACATAGTATAGATAGAAAAACTAGATCTAGCGCCTTAATGTTTTTTCAATAAACGTAAGGCCGAGATGTGGATTGAATTCTTGTCACTTTATTTCCATTCATTAAGCTATGGCTGTATTCGTGTCTTGTTTTCGATATTTCAGTTACATGTGAGTCATCGCCAACAAGCAACACAGACATCAATGGTGCTAGTCTAGATGGTGTTGCTGTAATTACACAAACAGGCAGTCACCGCTTAAAGAACATACAAACTGCCTGGGTAAAACACTGAACGAAGCCTGCCATAGGCAGAAGTTACAAACCCAAAACTACTTTTATTTGTACAGTAATTGTGTTGTGAAATCAAAGAGCAAATCGAGAAAAAAAACAACACAAATATTTCATCCGGGCCCACCAGCCGTTAAACACAACAGTCATGTGAGAATTTAAACCATGGATGAGGCAGCTATACCATAACAGCCGGGTTTTTGCAAGCCCGTTTAAAAAGGTTATTTTAATAATATCCAAGGAGAAAGGGAAACGAGAATGCAGACTTCCGCTGTTAAAACTGAGTTCCCATTATAACCATGGTCGTTATAAATGGGTTGCACTGTGCAGTTTACAGTCAAGCTGTTTACAATCAAGCAGCTTCCAATGATTATCAGAGGATTGGCTTATATAAATTCAAAGTTTTACCTCTTTAGGTTCGGAAAGATTTCCATCTGCGTCTTCGACAAGAACTTTGTAAGTTGTGTAGGTTCCTCCAATGTCAAGTCGCATAAGCTGAGCCGGAAGAATAGCTTGAATTTTGAGGGTAACAGTGGTGGTACCAGGGGCAACAGAGAACTCAAAATCAGATCCTTGAGAGGTAATCTCCGAGCCTGGGCTTATGATCACTGGTCCAAGCGGCAGCTGTGACATGTCACTTTCGGTCAAGTCAACTATTTCGTCACAGACTGCAAAAAGAAAACAAAGTGAGATTATATTGTGAGATACAGCTGTGATAGAGACACAAAATATTTATACACTTAATATTATTATGTGTCAGTCTACAAGATTGGTTATGTAATAACCGGGCCCGTAATAATCAATACGTAGCATGAAGGATGCAGCAGTACTGATAAAATGTAATCCCAACATAATCACAACATAAACTCACATAAGCCTTCTCAGCTTAATGAAAACATGAAATAGTAAGACGTAGAGTATACTATATGTACATTATGCATAATAAAATTAAGGGGACAAGTTGATATAACGCCCTTGCATTTCATTACGAGCCCACCTACATCGTTGAAAGCTAAAATGCCACTGTGTTTTTGTTTTTTTCTGTGAATGTCGAGTTGTGTGGTGGCCTTGGTTTTTCCATTTTGGAAGGCTTTATATTCTTAAAATTAAATTTTTCTTTTTAAAGCTTCATATAACCACCAGTTGTTCTGAATTTACTGAAAGTTGCGTTGTTACCCTTGGTCAGAATTCAAAGGTCAAAGGTTGCGTGCAGCATTTGTTGTCTGCCGTCGTCAGTAAGCTCATGTCCCATAATTATCAGAAATTTGCCCTTCACATATTTATGCCCAGTTTTGATGAAAGCGCTCTTGGTTGCCATTATCTGCTGCTAATGTTCAATGACAAGATTGATAATAGAAAAGCAAGGCTGTCATTTGCATGTTTTCACATCAAAAACAGCCTAAAACACCAGCGTATCGTTCATAATGATTTACTGACCAAAAAATTTTCATTCCTTTGTAGTGAAATGCAGTGCAATGTATGTACATTAGACCTTCATTAGACAGCATACCCTTGATGCATGGAAAAATTAGTCTTATTACTGAGGAATATTGAATGAGGAAGTCTCTGAATAATGAAATAATAAAACAATATTAAATCTATGCATGTAAAGACCATACAATAACAAGGTAAACTCATTCAATGAGATCTTGATATTGATGTCCTACTATATTCATCAGCCAAACTGTGTTTCATACATAACTTTTCACCATACACTTTATGATGCATGGAAGTAGCTTAACAGTTATAGAATGGAGTTTACAGAAAACTGTCTTTTTCCTCACACCAAGATAAAATAAATGGAGAAAAAGCCTTCACACTTGTTAATTAGGAAAACTTTTTTGTTTGTACAACGTCAGTACAGGCTGTGTGGCAGTGTTGAGGAGCACAGAGCCCGCCACTGCCAACATGATTTCTAGCCAGAGATGACTTTTGCATTCAGTTGTAGACATAATGAAATAAGTTAACCCCTTCAAAACTGGCTCTTCCCTGTCGAATGCACACAATGATAAGAATGTACTACATGACTTCTTCTGAAATACCCCGTCAAAGATTATATAAACAACATATTTGAATAGGAGAGGAAAGCAGCAGAAAGACCGTGAACTGAAATTCTCTAAATCTTATTTCGTGTGTTATTCATATGAAAGGCCTCGTCTATCTGGGCCATCAAACGTGGAAAGGGACATGAGACTACACTTTCACTCATTTGAATTTCAACGCACGCTTCATACTGGAGTCTTTAATTTCTAGAATAAAACATGTCATATCAGAAAGAAACTTTGCAGATCGCTGGGTTTTTTTTGTTGTTTTTTTTGTCCTCCTAAACATTGCAGTCAAGAAAATTGATATAGAAGCGTCTGAAAATGTATAACCTGTGATATAGGGACACTCAAAGGAAATTGGAAATGTCGTTGTGCATGACAGCTGATTCTTCGTTGCGCAGAAAGTTTTTGTAAATGTTTTTGTGGTTGGGTACTCCATGCAGACTGAGATCAACACAGTCTCTTGAAGCATACACTTACAGGGAGCATCGCATGCTTCTAACATATGGCCAATATGTGGATACACAATTCAATAAACTGCATGAACAGTATTTTAAAAAATCAGACATCTGAAGATACTTTTTCGCAATTTAAATAACAGCACAATGAAACTTGTTTACAATAGCTTGGATCCCCGTTTTCCTCTCAAAAAGAAAACAAACCAGCTCACAGTAATAGAAATAGCATTGTAATAAGCTCTGCAGCTGGGGCATATTCTGTCTTCTTCACCTCAGTTTATAAATTAATGTGTGATCAGTGTGGGTTAAAAACCCAGGAAGGGTTGAAGAAAGTCGTGACTTGGGTCACCCAGTAAAGCCACGGGCTTCTATGCTGAAACCTAAATGCTACGACCATCTTGCTTTCTTTCCTCAACTTTTATTTCCTGACAAGCCATTTGATAAGTCGATGCTTGCTTTCAGTATCCTTTGTTATCTTACTTATAGCCTTCATACTAGGAGGTCCAATTTTGCCCACCCAGAGGAAACCCGCTGTTATCGTTCATTATGCTGTAGTTTATTCCTAATCCTGTAAGTTTTAGTTTTGACTTTCTTCTCTTCGCTTCTAACACTAGATGCTGTTTGTGCGGTCTCCCTTGGATGAACTTGAGTTCCCCATACGTGAATGAGCGTTTGTCAGTGTTTTGGTAAAAAGAAAGAGGAGAGAAAAAAGATCGATGTTGACAAAATTCAGCACTTCAACTTTTTTTTTTTTTTTGGACCATTGAGCCGTCCAAGTTTTCATGAAATATACATGTGGAGGGACTCTGTGACTGATGCAGCAGATTTCAACCATATTATTAAGGTAACCTACCTGTGATGTAATATTATACTGTAATGTAAAATTATACTGTAATGTAATATACTGTAATGTAATATTATACTGTAATGTAATATTATACTGTAAAGTACAGTACTGCAGCTGTTTGTGGTAGGCATCTGCATGCAAAATGACCCGTTCAGCAGGATATATCCTAACCCCCGCTAGCTTTAACCCATATACTCTTTTATATCGGTCATGGACAATACTTTTCCCCCAAGCCCGGCCTCACTGGGCCTCCTCATTCCCACTCATAACAATGAAACTCATCTTAATCGGATCTCTGCTTGAAGTGCTTACAACACTGCAAAGAATGAGCGGGCAATATATGGATATGGAGAGAGGGAAGTCTAATATTGTGTAACCAGTATTATGCCTATGGTAGGTATACATGTGAATTTGGTCTTCCTCCCACTCGCCCCCTCCCTTCCGACGACCAACACAATTATTACGCCATGTGACTGGATCTCCTCTCTCTTTAATGTTGAGGTTTCTTTTGGTCTATGGTATTCTGATTTGCGAAATGGCTAGGACTGACGTGGTAGCTCGTCACAATGAAAACCAGCTCATTAATCGGTGTCCGCGCTCTGCTAGCAGAAGGAGTTACTGAAGTGACAGGCGATCAGTCTCAATGAGAAAAAGGTCGGTGAACAAGGAAAGTACATGGAGGGTGGAGGGGGTCGCTGGTCGCGGGTGAAGCCCAGGGCCATTTGTAGGCGGGATTTGCTACCATAACGATAAGATGAGACATCATTATGGCCTATCGGTTTGACTCTGAAGTCAAAGGATTTATTTTTTACTGATAAGGAGATGCTGAATGTGTAAGCACATGATCTGGGAGCAACAGAAACATACAAGATTTCTGCATGATAAGGCATTAGGACTTTTCTGCAAATTTCAGTTACATACATACAATTATACTGTATTGTCTGACTGGAAAACACTCTATACCTTCATGTGCACTTCTTGTTTTCATAAGACAAAAAAGTTCATTTTCTGAAGACAGTTTGAAAGTATAAATGGTATTCATAATGCAAGTAATTTCATTTTCTAGATTTCCAATTTCATGTTCATAATTTGACATGTGAATTTCACTTTGCTGCCATATTCGAGTATATAAGGTTTGCGTTTTCTCGGCTCTTAATTTGTACAACATTTAAAATAAACATATCAAACAACTCAACACGACAGAGAAAGAGAGTTTACCTCCTGGAGTACCTGGAGTTCCTGGAGTACTTGGAGATCCTGGAGTGGATGGAGATCCTGGAGTACTAGGAGATCCTGGAGTGCTTGGAGATCCTGGAGTGCTTGGAGATCCTGGAGTGGATGGAGATCCTGGGGTACTTGGGGATCCTGGAGTACTTGGAGATCCTGGAGTACTTGGGGATCCTGGAGTACTTGGAGATCCTGGTGTGGATGGAGATCCTGGAGTACTTGGAGATCCTGGAGTACTTGGAGATCCTGGAGTGCTTGGAGATCCTGGGGTGGATGGGGATCCTGGAGTACTTGGAGATCCTGGAGTAGATGGTGATCCTGGAGTACTGGGAGATCCTGGAGTACTTGGAGATCCTGGAGTACTTGGAGATCCTGGGGTACTAGGAGATCCTGGAGTGGATGGAGATCCTGGAGTGGATGGAGATCCTGGAGTGCTTGGTGTTTCTTCTGAAAAGAGAAGAGATCTTGTCAGTCACATGAAAGCATGTTATAAATTCTGGCAGTAAATTGAAGAGAGGTTGGTCTATGCCATCGTATATACTCATTTTAGGAAATAAAAAGTGAACGTAAGCAACTCTATTTTTAGGTCATATCTATAGTCACAATTAAGCAATGATTAATTAAAATATTGCCTTTTACCAGGATGAACATTTCCTGTTATGATCTTTTACTTACACAACAGCTCAGAGAACAGAAGAGACAAAAGAAGAAGGAAATAATAATACAAGGAAGGGAAAGGATGCAAAATGGAAAAGGCAACTGGGCGAGTGGGAAAGGGACAAAAAACTCACAATAGGATGATCTTCCTCCCACACTACATACCCCATCTTCGGAGTGGTTATTGTGACAAACCAAGAAATTCAAATTCAAAGAGAATCTTAATCTCATCTCTGTTGGATATACATTACTTACCAGAACATTTCACCACTTCTACAGTAGATCCATTTGGCACCAATACTACCTTGGGTCCAGTAAAGCTAAGATCTGTCTCTGGTGTCAGTAGCTGTGAAAGTTACATAAAAATATGAAAGTCATGCCCGCTGATAGCTGATTGCATTCTGCATGTTAACCATCCCCTTTTTGTGGCAAAGAGATCAGAGGAGGATTCTTTTTATCAGATGCGTGAAGAAAAAAACTGCCACATCAAGCTTTTAATAAGAGAAGGGGGAAATGCAACTGTGACTGTCTCCAACAAAAAATATGTTGATAATTCATTCTAAATGTGTTTTGCTAGATTGTTGATTTCATGGTCTGAAAGTGCCAGTTAACGCTGCAATTCTAATGACATAAATTAGACTCTTTTAAAACAGAGTACACGTACATACGCAAATCAGGCTGTAAAATGTTTACAGTTATAAGTATTTCCACAATTCTTGCCAGACTTACTTTAAAACTGAAAAGCGGAATCTATGAAGTGAAGAAATCTTGCTGACCTTGTTGTTATTAGCATGAAACAGTCCATATACAGACCAGATACAAACGTTATTGTGTGATGACTTGAAGGTTCATACTCACATGAAATTATTCATGACTCAAAAATTGTTTAAACACTTAATTCTTATTAATGTAAAAGGATATAATGCAGATACAAAATAACTGACAATGAGGCTGACAGCACACAGCAACAAAATTTAAACTTAAAGTTGAAAAGCTGAATGTTTGAAACTAGCGGCAGTGCTGTTAGGGCGTTCTAAGATGGCACAACATTTGACGACAAAAATTGACTGCAGAGATGGCATATGCCTTTGAAATGAAAAAGGTTTTAACAGTGAGGTTAAAGATAGTCCACGAAATGGAAAATAATACAATTCATGAGTACTTACCTCCACATTATAACCTACGCCTCCGTCAGGAATATCATAAGTTGTACCAGGTACAGATGTAAACAGCACTACAACTGAGCCATCCGGCAGTCGGTAAATAGTGCCGTCCACGTTATCTGCAATTTATAATGAACATCCTGCATAAACCATTTTAATTTTTCCATTTATTGTGCAAGCTGATACTCTGAAATGTATCTAATGAAGAGTAATATCTTTGGGTACAACGCATGCTCTTCTTTTGAAGTTTACATAATAATCATGTACAAGTCTAAAAATTGGCTAACCAAATGTTGAATATAATTTGTACCGAAAAGAGTTACTCTTACAAATACAGAGTAATGAAACAATGCCATATCTAGAAAATACAAGAAAACTGTCCAAGTTGTTACCAGATTCATTTCTTTATGTGATAAAAAAAGATTGTGCACCAAAGCTTCATCAGTTAAGGACTAACGTTATCTAAAGCAATAGCATGTATAACTGTGTAACTGAGTGGCAAGGCAATGTATATTCTCAACTTCAGTATGAACTCATAGCAGGGACAAATTTGAGCCCGATCCGATAAGTTTTTGGGAACTGTTACACATTATCTAACGAAGTGTGGCACTCGAAATTTTACCCGATTTTAACTGTGATCAAAATCGATTCTGAGAAGACAGGCCAAAACATATAACAACCTATACTAAAAAATTTCATGCTCCTACTGGGAATCGAATCCAGGGTCACTCAGCTTGCAAGTTTGAACGTTCTACCACTACACCACAGAGACGCTAACTTCACAGCAATTTAATTCTGAATAATATCTACTGCCTGAATCCATCCCTAACTTTTACATATGAACCTAGTGTTTACCCATGACCCGAACACATTTCCCGACTGCTCACATTTACACATGATGTCATTCTATTTCTATTGAGGGCAGGGCAGAAGCAATTCTAATGACAAATAAACAAGGGAGTTTTTTATGTTCTGTCTTCTGCAGACAACGGTTCTTTACCACATGAATGCAACCTTGAGGCAAATATAAGTCTGGCTTAGGAGTGGCCTACGAAATTTCATGGGCAAGATGTGAACAAAATCTTACCTTTAAAGGTTTGGATAACGCTTTCATCGGCTGAAACAAGATAAAACATTACATTATGTATCTTAATTCTGAATTACAATGCGAGGTGCGTATACTCTGAATACTGAAGGGAACAATCATGTGCAAACCAAAGAAGATAAAATCCTTTCCAAATGTGTTATGAACGAATAGAATATAATCTAGTAATCAACAGGAAAGGTAATGTATGGTAATAATTCAGACATTATTTAACATTTTGACATGGACACACTATAGAATCTTAACATTTATCACTGCTGCATGTACAATGCATCTATGTTACTTACTGTCAGGAGGGAATATAACCGCCTTGTCGCTGCCATCACCCGTAATCTCCTGAGGCTAAAAAAGAAATGAATATCACGTTTCAATCTTTCTAAGCCAAGATAATACTGAAACATATGTCAAATTTGTGTAGATTAATGCCGATGCCCAGGCAAAACATTGACTTTGAATTTTTGGAAGGAAAATTGGACATGTCAATTTCAGTAAGTAGTGTAAAGAAGCTGATAGGTGAATCTGTGATTTAATTGAAAAATGTCAATTTTCTTATCCTTCTCATCTGATCACTCCTTTTGTCATCCCCACGCTCAGACATAATAATCGAAACTCTTGAGGGATCTATCCTCCCACAGCTGTGCTAGATATAGAAGATGGTACCTTTTCAGTTGGAACCAGTATAGTGGCCTCCTCATCTGTGGTGGGGGGTTTGGTGACCGTAATACCAACAACGATTTCATCAGCGGATGCTACTGGCACTGCGTCTGGCATATCAGTTGTTTCGGAAACAACATGATCCTCAACTGGCACGCTTGACATTACCGTCTCACAAATAGTGGTTGCTGCAGATAAATGAATGTCGTTCTTCATTCACAGACACAAAGTAAGCATATTTCCAAATATCCCTGTACCATATTACTTCTCCCCATAAATGATTTTAGAGAGGAGACATTTTCGTTCAATTTAGCAGGTAAATACTACACTCAAGAATATCACCATTCCGCATTTGAGGGGGGCGAAGATAAATACAAGATTCCTTAGCACAATTTTATTAGTCTTAACTGTACTCATATGATTTTAGCTAGAGTATTTGGGGATCGTGAAGAAGATAGGGATCCCGCAGTACTTACTTGGAGATCCTGGAGTGGATGGAGATCCTGGAGTAGATGGAGATCCTGGAGTACTTGGAGATCCTGGAGTACTTGGAGATCCTGGAGTGGAGGGAGATCCTGGAGTAGATGGAGATCCTGGAGTACTTGGAGATCCTGGAGTGGATGGAGATCCTGGAGTACTTGGAGATCCTGGAGTACTTGGAGATCCTGGAGTGGATGGTGATCCTGGAGTGCTTGGTGTTTCTTCTGAAATGAGTAGAGCTCGTCAGTCACAAAGCATATTATAGGTCATGGTAATATATTGAAGAGAGGTTGGTTTATGCCATGGTACTATCAAATAAAAGGTGAACATGGGCACCACTGTTTCTAGGTAATATCTTTAATGACAATTAACAATTAAAGGATTGTCTTTTACCAGGAACGGCATATTTTGCTGTCATGATCTTTTACTTACACACTAGCTCAGAGAACAGAAGAGACAAAAGAAGAAGGAAATAATAATACAAGGAAGGGAGAGGATGCAAAATGGAAAAGGCAACTGGGCGAGTGGGAAGGGACAAAAAACTCACAATAGGATGATCTTCCTCCCGCACTGCATACCCCATCTTCGGAGTGGTTATTGTGACAAACCAAGAAATTCAAATTCAAAGAGAATGTTAATCTCATCTCTGTTGGATATATATTACTTACCAGAACATTTCACCACTTCTACAGTAGATCCATTTGGCACCAATACTACCTTGGGTCCAGTAAAGCTAAGATCTGTCTCTGGTGTCAGTAGCTGTGAAAGTTACATAACAATATAAAAGTCATGCCCGCTGATAGCTGATTGCATTCTGCATGTTAACCATCCGCTTTTTGTGGCAAAGAGATCAGAGGAGGATTCTTTTTATCAGATGTGTGAAGAAAAAAACTGCCACATCAAGCTTTTAATAAGAGAAGGGGGAAATGCAACTGTGACTGTCTCCAACAAAAAATATGCTGATAATTCATTCTAAATGTGTTTTGCTAGATTGTTGATTTCATGGTCTGAAAGTGCCAGTTAAGGCTGCAATTCTAATGACATAAATTAGACTCTTTTAAAACAGAGTACATGTACATATGCAAATCAGGCTGTAAAATGTTTACAGTTATAAGTATTTCCACAATTCTTGCCAGACTCACTTTAAAACTGAAAAGCGGAATCTATGAAGTGAAGAAATCTTTCTGACCTTGTTGTTATTAGCATGAAACAGTCCATATACAGACCAGATACAAACGTTATTGTGTGATGACTTGAAGGTTCATACTCACATGAAATTATTCATGACTCAAAATTGTTTAAACACTTAATTCTTATTAATGTAAAAGGATATAATGCAGATACAAAATAACTGACAATGAGGCTGACAGCACACAGCAACAAAATTTAAATTTAAAGTTGAAAAGCTGAATGTTTGAAACTAGCGGCAGTGCTGTCAGGGCATTCTAAGATGGCACAACATTTGACGACAAAAATTGACTGCAGAGATGGCATATGCCTTTGAAATGAAACAGGCTTTAACAGTGAAGTTAAAGATAGTCCACGAAATGGAAAAAAAATACAATTCATGAGTACTTACCTCCACATTATAACCTACGCCTCCATCAGGAATATCATAAGTTGTACCAGGTACAGATGTAAACAGCACCACAACTGAGCCATCCGGCAGTTGGTAAATAGTGCCGTCCACGTTATCTGCAATTTATATTGAACATCCTGCATAAACCATTTTAATTTTTCCATTTATTGTGCAAGCTGATACTCTGAAATGTATCTAATAAAGAGTAATATCTTTGGGGACAACCCATGCTCTTCTTTTGAAGTTTACATAATAATCATGTACAAGTCTAAAAATTGGCTAACCAAATGTTGAATATAATTTTTACCGAAAAGAGTTACTCTTACAAATTACAGAGTAATGAAACAATGCCATATCTAGAAAATACAAGAAAACTGTCCCAGTTGTTACCAGATTCATTTCTTTATGTGATAAAAACAGATTGTGCACCAAAGCTTCATCAGTTAAGGACTAACGTTATCTAAAGCAATAGCATGTATAACTGTGTAACTGAGTGGCAAGGCAATGTATATTCTCAACTTCAGTATGAACTCATAGCAGGGACAAATTTGAGGCCGATCCGATAAGTTTTTGGGAACTGTTACACATTATCTAACGAAGTGTGGCACTCGAAATTTTACCCGATTTTACCTGTGAAGAATCGATTCTGAGAAGACAGGCCAAAACATACAACAACCTATACTAAAAAATTTCATGCTCCTACCGGGAATCGAACCCAGGGTCACTCAGCTCGCAAGTTTGAACGTTCTACCACTACACCATAGAGACGCCAACTTCACAGCAATTTAATTCTGAATAATATCTACTGCCTGAATCCATCCCTAACTTTTACATATGAACCTAGTGTTTACCCGTGACCCAAACACATTTCCCGACTGCTCACATTTACACATGATGTCATTCTATTTCTATTTCTAATGACAAATAAAGAAGGGAGCTTTTTATGTTCTGTCTTCTGCAGACAACGGTTCTTTACCACATGAATGCAACCTTGAGGCAAATATAAGTCTGGCTTAGGAGTGGCCTAGGAAATTTCATGGGCAAGATGTGAACAAAATCTTACCTTTAAAGGTTTGGATAACGCTTTCATCGGCTGAAACAAGATAAAACATTACATTATGTATCTTAATTCTGAATTACAATGCGAGGTGTGTATACTCTGAATACTGAAGGGAACAATCATGTGCAAACCAAAGAAGATAAAATCCTTTCCAAATGTGTTATGAACGAATAGAGTATAATCTAGTAATCAACAGGAAAGGTAATGTATGGTAATAATTCGGACATTATTTAACATTTTGACATGGACACACTATAGAATCTTAACATTTATCACTGCTGCATGTACAATGCAGCTATGTTACTTACTGTCAGGAGGGAAGATAACCGCCTTGTCGCTGCCATCACCCGTAATCTCCTGAGGCTAAAAACAGAAATGAAAATCACGTTTAAATCTTTCTAAGCCAAGATAATACCGAAACATATGTCAAATGTGTGTAGATTAATGCCGATGCCCAGGCAAAACATTTACTTTGAATTTTTGGAAGGAAAATTGGACATGTCAATTTCAGTAAGTGGTGTAAAGAAGCTGATAGGTGAATCTGTGATTTAATTGAATAATGTCAATTTTCTTATCCTTCTCCTCTGATCACTCCTTTTGTCATCCCCACACTCAGACATAATAATCAAAACCCTTGAGTGATCTATCCTCCCACAGCTATGCTAGATAAAGAAGATGGTACCTTTTCAGTTGGAACCAGTATAGTGGCCTCCTCATCTGTGGTGGGGGGTCTGGTGACCGTAATGCCAACAACGGTTTCATCAGCGGATGCTACTGGCACTGCCTCTGGCATATCAGTTGTTTCGGAAACAACATGATCCTCAACTGGCACGCTTGACATTACCGTCTCACAAATAGTGGTTGCTGCAGATGAATGAATGTCGTTCTTCATTCACAGACACAAAGTAATATTTCCAAATATCCCTGTACCATATTACTTCTCCCCATAAATGATTTTAGAGAGGAGACATTTTCGTTCAATTTAGCAGGTAAATACTACACTCTAGAATGTCACCATTCCGCATTTGAGGGGGGCGAAGATAAATGCAAGAGTCCTTAGCACAATTTTATTAGTCTTAACTGCACTCATATAATTTTAGCTAAAGTATTTGGGGATCGTAAAGAAGATAGGGATCCTGAAGTACTTACTTGGAGATCCTGGAGTGGATGGAGATCCTGGAGTACTTGGAGATCCTGGAGTGGATGGAGATCCTGGAGTAGATGGAGATCCTGGCGTACTTGGAGATCCTGGAGTAGATGGAGATCCTGGAGTGCTTGGAGACCCTGGAGTAGATGGAGATCCTGGAGTGCTTGGAGATCCTGGAGTACTTGGAGATCCTGGAGTGGATGGAGATCCTGGAGTGGATGGTGATCCGGGAGTAGATGGAGATCCTGGAGTACTTGGAGATCCTGGAGTACTTGGAGATCCTGGAGTGGATGGAGATCCTGGAGTACTAGGAGATCCTGGAGTGCTTGGAGATCCTGGAGTGCTTGGAGATCCTGGAGTGGAAGGAGATCCTGGAGTACTTGGAGATCCTGGAGTGGATGGAGATCCTGGAGTGCTTGGGGATCCTGGAGTGGAAGGAGATCCTGGAGTACTTGGAGATCCTGGAGTACTTGGAGATCCTGGAGTGCTAGGAGATCCTGGGGTGGATGGGGATCCTGGAGTACTTGGAGATCCTGGAGTGGTTTGTGTTTCTTCTGGAAAGGAGTAATCATTATTTTATGTTGGAATTAAAGATAGACAATATAAATGAATTATTAGTGTAAGTTATTATCACGATATATTTCGAGTAACACTATCTAGTAGTTAGTGGTAATGAAAGGAAAGGGCAATATTTAGCAGATAATGAAAATCATTTTTAACTTAGGAAGATGCCACGACATTACGCAATAATGAGGACATTCTAAGGAACTTACTAGATGTGGGTGTCAGTGAATTTATATCATTGTTGAATATTTAGTACAATTTGTGAAAGAGACAAACAACAACAACAAACCAGAACGTCTATTCGTTACAACAGTCACAGACTTAAAGTAAATAAATTGACATTTTATCAAAAGCAAGAAAAGTAATGGAATATCAACCTGTAAACTTTCATTAACATATAGAAAATACTTTTTAAAAGATAGAACAAATTATAGAAAGGGACCGAAAACAAAAATGTTGACAAATTTTGCGTCAAAATGCGCTACATCTAGGCTCTAACATTGGAAAGAAACGTGGTGCTACTTGCGAAATTAAATCTTATCTAACAAAAGGGGTCAGAAATTTTAATCGGTGACATATTTTCTTTTTCATATAAAAACCAATTTCTCAGGCTGAATTTAATTTACACATGTCCCAGATGTCCCCACTTTCTTTTGGCGTACAATTGGAGACAATGTTCGAAATTTTCCAGGACGTGTTGGCAAGTGTCCGGATGGATGGTTCTGATCTGAATACTGGTGTTCTGTTTCAGTTCCTCAATTGAAACTGGCGTTCCTCGACACATGTTTTCTCTGAGAAAGCCGTAAAAGGAAAAAGGCCAGTAGGTTCGAATCTGCGAAGTCGGCTGATGATGTGATTGCGATCCGCAAGCTTCTTCCACAGCCAAGCCAAGATTATGTTAGAGTTGTGTGAGGTTACACCATCCTGTTGAAACCACTGAGGTTTGTGCCGATCTGCTTCCATCCCAGGGCTGCCCAAAACTAATTCAACAATTCCAGGTAAGAAGCAGAGTTCACCGTCTGTGCGTCATTATTTTCGTCCTCGAAGAAAGATTATTCAATAATTCCTTGCTTGCTTGTGGCTGCCCATGCAGTACATTTCTCTCGGCCTATAACAGCTTCTCTCTAGTGTAAATCTGCAGTTTGACTTGCCCACAAGTTACAGTTCTTGAAATTCATATACCCAGTGACCATGAAGTAGGTTTCATCACTGAACCAAAGGTTGTTCAGCTGATCATGTGTGCTTCAAAATGCCGAGAGAACCAAACAACCATTTCAGTTCTGGCCTGAATGTCCGTGCGATTGAGTTTTTGTTTGATACTGATTCTATACGGTTTCAGATTTCAATCAGGTTGCAGAATGCTACTGACACTTGTGGGATATAGACACTCAAGCCTCCTGTTTCCGGCGTCTGGGCGAAATTTCTGGTGAATCGTCATTAGAGTCCAGAATGTTATTGATGTTGTCAGCAGACCGTGCCTGACAGGGCTTCCCTGAAAAGAGATGCGTCTAGGAACATGCCGATTCAGATTGTCCACCATTCCTTCTTGCCTGAAGCATTGAATCCAGGCATACATTCTGCCTTTTGTGGGACTCTCTGCATTGAAAATGATTCCGAAACAAACGACCTATTTGAACATAGGAACGCATCTTGCAGTAGGTTTCAATGACAAATATTTTATGTTGCTTGGTCGAAGGGATTGTAAATTTTGAAAGACCAAATGTGTGAACTGAGTTTCAGACGTGCAAGGAAATTTGAGAAATGGTTATATTGCATTGTAGGAATCTTAAACTCCGTTTAAAAATAACATGCTTCAGCACTTAAATTATAGGGTGCAAGCAGCACTATACTCTTTTTCATGGCACATTCAGGTGCGCAACCCCCCCCCCCNCCCCCCCCCCCAAAACAAAAAAAAACCAAAAAAAACAACAACAACCATGCACTGGATGTGCTGCAATTTTTGGACACATCAGAACTGTGATTTGTAAGCTGCTTATTTTATAACTCTGTAGGTGAGCAGAAAATGCCACCTCTTATGCATTAGTAGTTATACTTCAAACAGGTATGCACACATCGAGAAAAGAGTGGTTTGTAATACTGAGTGAGAAGTATGCACACATCGAGAAAAGAGTGGTTTGTAATATTGAGTGAGAAGTATGCACACATCGAGAAAAGAGTGGTTTGTAATACTGAGTGAGAAGTATGGATACATCGAGAAAAGAGTGGTTTGTAATACTGAATGAGGAGTATGCACACATCGAGAAAAAAGTGGTTTGTAATGCTGAGTGAGGAGTATGCACACATCGAGAAAAGAGTGGTTTGTAACACTGAGTGAGGAGTGTGCATACATTGAGAAAAGAGTGGTTTGTAATACTGAGTGAGGAGTGTGCACACATCGAGAAAAGAGTGGTTTGTAATACTGAGTGAGGAGTGTGCATACATCGAGAAAAGAGTGGTTTGTAATACACGTTACTTACATTAAGTTATTAAATCTGCTCAACAGTGAAAAAGTTGTACATGCAGGTGACAGGAGAATCACGTGCTGAAGGGTCAGCCAAACTTCTTGTATCAGCAAATGTTTTTTCACAGCCACATCTTTGGTGTACATGCTGTCTTTCAACACAGAGTTTTGTGTTCGGGCTCTAGTTTTTTTACTTTTTTTTGGATTGAAGTGTTCCTGATTTTTTGTTGTTAATTACATTTACTCCAACTTCTGAAACGTTACACAACCTTGTGCTATGAAAATGGTCAAAGTTTGTTTTTTTTTTGCAGGCATGTGAGAGAATGTGAGGAAACATTTTAATGACCATGAAAAAGGTCAGTCTAGTCTATATGTTTGCAGTTTTGGCAGCAAAATATTAGCGCATTTTTTAAACATAAACATGTCAGCAGGAGCCTTACTCTCATAAATAACATAGTAGTCTCCCTTTATTTCTATTTTTAAATTGTGTAATTCTGACCTCGGCCATTTTCGTAGCACAAAGACGAAATGCTGGTAGTGTTGTATATAAGGAAATATCAAAAAGGCTAAAAATTTGTAACAAACATGAAGCTGTAATTCAGCTGCACAACATATTCTTACCTGAACATTGTGTGACCACAGGGTTGACAGGTTCAGTTAGGATTACCAGAATATCATCATCCGAATTAATTGGTGTGACCTCATTGTTAGGTATTTCCTGAAATTTGGAAATCAATAACAATTCATAAACTGATGATCGTAGTTCCAGAAAATTATAAGATCTTCTTGGGTTGTGCAGTTTACTTTTTTTTCCATCATGCCAGTGACAACTAATAAGATTTACTGATCAGTCATATGATTGTTGGCTCTTTAAATTTAGACATGCCAGTGAACATCATAATGAGGTATTTTCAGATGGGTCAGTTACACCACGTGATCTAGGGACTGCTAGGATATTTTGATAAATGACGAGTAATCATACATAAGCAGAGCATGTAAACAAACCAACGTGTGAGCAAGATTTCCTAGGTCACGTGATGGAGCTGAAAATACCTAATTATAGGTGCCAGTCAGTCCTCAAAGACATCCAGACTCAAGAGATTTAAATGACAAAAGTTTGGTACTTGAGTTGTTAAACGTATTCTATCATTTTGCAACTAATTCTACACTGACATTTCAAGTCTACGATTCACAATTTGCAGTACTGTTAGCTATATTCCATAAAACTCTCTAATACAAAAGAATGTATGCATGGGTCATATTAATGATAAATCCAGAAACTACTGTATGGTGCTTTCTTATAATGCAGACATCTTTTTAAATAGCACAATGAATTCAGCCTGGCAACGGATGTATGTTCCTGGCACTTTGTTTACTTAGGAGGCAATCAACTGTGCCATCAGATCAACATGTTCATTTCCTGCAGTTGCATAGAGAGATAACATCTGAAGCATTTAGAGGACGCCCTAAAAATCAATAAAGTTAAATCTGCGCACTTGACACTTACTAGCTGCTAGTTGTAAAACAATACTATTGTTTACCTGTCATAATCTTAAGATTATGGTGGGAATACAATCAAATCAAAGGAGCGAATGAAAATGAAATGCACAGCTTTCAAAACTAATGATCAGAGGAAGAGATGGGACAAAATAGGCTGTTCACACAATCATAGCCGTCTGATCTGATGTGGATCTGATACATCACAATGACTAAGACACCTTTTGTCTCTCTTTGCACTTCCATGTCATCTACAAGGTGTCGCACGCATGTGGATAAAAGTATTTACAATGGACTACAGGCTCTCATTCCTGAATTTTTCCTTTACCATGCCCAATTTTTATACAAGCTATGTTCAACACTGCACCTTTAAAATGCTGTAAATAGCCTGTCATAATCTGTTTTCAACTTGATGACCAGTTTAATGTGTGACGAACGTGACAAATCAAAGCATTCTCGATCGCTATATTTCCACCTCACGAGCAGTTATAGGATTTATAACTCATTTTATATGGTTTGCCCAAAGAAAGAGCTAGAAACTATACAAACAAAGCATTTTCCGCTTACCATACAGTCAGTGCGCTGTACTCGTGAAAAGAAAAGAAGCGCACAGGTGGGTGCATGGCACACCATCTGGGTCTTATCTAAGTGCTAAAACATTGACTGTTAATATTTCCTTTCAAACCTTCAATTAACTCTGCCTCTATTAAAATAATCAGCGTGTTTAAAGATACCATTGACGGTAAGAAATTATACTTTGAACCGGGAGTTCATACTAAAGTCAATTAGCAATTAGACTTAAAAAGGCAGAGAGCACCACAGTGATATTGTAAAATCAGTAATGATTTTAATTAAAAAAATAAACTGTCGACGAGAAAATAAGCAAATAGCTCACCTTTGGTGTAAACGTGTCGAAAGCTGGTTCGTTCTCAAATGTATAAACAACATTAGGTTCAGTTTGCAGGACATAGTACAAGTAGGTCGTCCCATCAATGTCAATAATAAATGGATTTGGCGCTTCTTCATCTGCAGTTTAGAAATTGAAAACAATCATAAAATGCTTGATCTAATACAATAATTATTTCAAAGTCTCTGAAAACAACGGCTTACTCATGTGCAGTATGAGCCCACCTGACTATGCTACTCATGTCGTTCATTATGAATAAAACTTAGGAATAATTTCTAGCTGTTTATAGATGACATGTGGGAGAAGTAGGGAGTGAACGAACACAAACAGCTCACACAAAGAAGGATAAAGGTGAAAGTGCTCAAGAAGAGTAGTGCAGGGAGAAAACTGGAGGAAGGAAAGAAAATCATATGGAGGGAATCGCATCCACGACCTCTGCGTCGGCACCTATTGCCTTGCCGTCAATTCGGAATCAGGTGGACGTCTAAAAACAACTACGTCGCCACTCCAAGAAAAAGTGGTTTAGTGACCGGGGTCTTTTCCCAAGCCGAACAGAAGTCCAGCAGTAATAGTGCTAGGCACAAGACTCACACACACCACAAGCTTCCACGTCCCCCTCTTCAACCAACGGCCGTTAAGCTTCAGTTGGTAAACTCGGCAAGACAAACACATAGACGTACTTACGAAATTAAACATAGTGAACATGACAGGGTCGTTTAGTATTGTGGTAACGCAGGTGTAGTACAAGATTGAAACGAAGCACTTAGTAACATTTGTGTGGAGTGAGCAAAAACAGATGCTCACACAAAGTACTACATATAATAATGACATGTGAGAGCACTGTTGTAACTATAAACGCAATTCAATTTGAAGATCGACAGTGGATAACTTAATTACTGAGTCAAGCTTTCAATTTGGTATAATCACTCTGGGTGCTAGGAATGGCCAGTTCTACATTGTCTACTTGGGTCATTTTCCACATTGGCCCCCCTGTCAGTAAATGGGTACCTGGCTATAAGCAGTGAAAGATATTGTCAGAATGCTAGTGATTAGAGCCTCCAAATAGCAGCCGCAGTGCATACTCCTCAGTGAGATGAGAACGTCCTAGAGTGATCTGGTCTGCTGGGGTAATAATAGTGTGAAGTCGCATTAGCCTGAATACGAGACTTATAAAGCAGAGGTGGGATTTAGTCGGTATTTTCAAATATCTATTAAGATGAGTACTCACCGCTTGAAAATCGTAAGTATTAGATATCGATAATGTGACATCATATTAATGTTGTTTTTTTTTAACTGGTGTCAAGTAGGCTTTCCTCGAGCCATCTGGCAAGAGCCTATTTGCGTCACCTCCCATTTAAACTGTTTTGCTAAGTTTAATTTTTTGTTTGTGTATTTATTTCCTTTTAAATAAGGAACAAAAGTTTCAATACATAAAAAAAAAAATAAACTTTCGTTAAAAAGTGATAATAATAGTGGGTGTAATGATTATATTGTTTAACAATTATCATTATCCTCTCTCTCATGACATGAGGGCGATCATATGATCATAACCTGAGACAGTAAATTTTACAAATTGTTATTAAGTGGATCATATCCGCTTTATTTTCTCTGTGACATCAGTTCCCTGCCTTTGAAACAGACGCGCCGAGGGAACTGATGGTACAGATCTCAGAGATACCGCATTTGAGGGCCAGCCTGCTCAGAAGTGGATATGCCATTTCATTACTTTTCCAGAACTTCACAGCTCAACCATTTTAAGACAAAAAAACCAAAACAAAACACGTTATTACTATATTTGTCTCACCGAGTATCTACCAGTATCCATTGAGGTAATGGCAATATTGAGTACTCGAGACTGAAGCCAAATATGTAGTATGTAGAGTACTCAGTATTGATATCTATTAGTGTCCACTTCTATTATAAACCGCATTATTTTATTATTATTATAAAAATGAAAAAGAATGGTAACTCTCGAATCACACTCTAAGTGTAAGGGCCTTCTGGGTCGGTTCTGCAGTTATGAATGTGAGAACCAAGTGTAAACATAGGCTACTGTCAACTGCAGAGGCTTGTACTTGCACAAAGATGTTCTTTAGGGTATCATAAACAATTTTCCAACACTTTCAAAGTGATGCTATTTAAACTATAACATCGGGAAAGTCTTAAAATTAACAAAGATAAAAAAAACAAAAACCAAATGCCTCCATTCCCAAGTTAACGTCGCCAGCTGGTGGTCGCATTTATTGCTTTCTAGGTATCTTAATGAAAAATAAAACTGACTTCACTTCTCTGCCATCTAAAGGATGCCAAATTTCACATGAACCCTAGGTTGAGGTCTGTTTGCATGAAATCATGAAAAAGATAAACTGTTAATATTGAGCCTTATACTGCAGCTAGGTTGACATATGTGACGAACATCACAACATGAACTTTAAGAGCGCCACCTAGCGGATTCAAGGGAGTTAATTTCAGGAAACCCACCCATTAAATTCACCATCATAATTTGAAGGTCACAGCTAGGCCTTCAACTCTTGCCCTACTGTCAACAAATATTGTGCCCATTCCAAAATAAGACAAAGCTTTAGAGTAAGATTACAGACAACTGCACACATACCAATTCTCTTTGGCCCTTCACCTGAGGAAACACAAAATATGCCATGTTATTGAAACTAACTCTCTAGTCATAACAAGACATTAATAAAATATGCTTTCTTTTTCTTAGCTTGGGTGGGTGAATCCACCAACATACTGGATCAAAACTATGACTCAGTCGGTTGTCTCCTGGAGGTAAAATTTAGAATATTACAGTAATAAGAGTTCAAAGAGGAAAGAGTCGCTTTTGAATGACCTTGACCCATATTCTACCAGAATTTTTTTCCACTGATTTTTGTTGTCAAATTTGATCACAATGGAGGAACCAGTTAACAAAGGGAAGTCCCTCTTTCTCATGTTAGAAAATTAAAGACATGGCTGAGGAAGGGAACCGAAAAAAATACTGAGCATTATTGATGCATTTCATTAGTTCCACGGAAACTTTTTTATGTGCACCCTGGGAGGGTCCGCAAGTAGAATATGGGTTAAAAACTTTGGTTGTAGTTATGTGGGTGTATGAGAATATATTTTTATATACAGGTGTGTCTGCGTGCTTAAATACTTCAGTAGCACATATTTTACTCTTGTCATCACCTTTGTTCTTGAAGCTCTCTTATTCATAACATTATTTTACATCGTCAGGCAAAAAGTTCCGGAGTCTCAAGGTACCAAGATAAAAAAAAAGAGAGTATAAATGACTATCAACGCTTGAAGATGGAACATGTATGTGCCATCTCTTTTGGAGTTACTGGGATCCATTTCAAATCTGTCCCGTGGATTTTAGTTCAGTCCACATCCACTGTATATGACTCTTCTCGCAAAGTCCTCATCATGTCTTACCTAGTCACACACTGAGATACTTCAACTGTCTACTTAACACCAAGGGAGCTAGATCTATGTCTTTTACTTACTTGGTTGGCCTTGAGTAGTCAGTGGAGTGCTACTTGGTGGTGGCACTGAAAAATTTCAAATACAGAATATAAATACTGATTTCTGAATTGCTGACTGATGGTAGCATATCACCATAATGATGTTGATATCAGTTGAGATTAGGTTTTCTCAATCCACATTAGATCGTTAATAAAAAACACGTAACACGTAATGCACTTATAGCTGTATTATAAGGGAGAACTTGGATGACTAGTTCGTGAAAAGAGTTCAAACTACCCAGCCAATGTCATATTTTGGCTACCGAGTGTTACGTAAGAGGCGCTAAGTATATAAGATGAGGTGAAGAATGTTTCAAATCTGGCAGGTGGGTGAAACTGTGCGTGTAACTTTACTGATTTTCTTACCAACTGATGACTGTGGAATGGCCACGACTATTTTGGTCCCATCACCAACTATTTCTGTCACCTGTCAAAAAAAAAAAAAGGAGTCAGAATTATGATTACCACCTAGTAGTAAAAACCATGATTATCAGCCTCTCAGAGCTAGTATAACCCCATGGATCACTGATTCAACATTACCACCTAGCAGTAAAAACCATGATTATCAGCCTCTCACAGCTGGTATAGCCCATGGATCACTGATTCAACATTACCACCTAGCAGTAAAAACCATGATTATCAGCCTCTCAGAGCTGGTATAGCCCCGTGGATCACTGATTCAACATTACCACCTAGCAGTAAAAACCATGATTATCAGCCTCTCAGAGCTGGTATAGCCCCGTGGATCACTGATTCAACATTATGTATGTTTACAAATTTGCTTTATGCACACATTGTGAAGGAATGGAGACTGTTTCTGGTCATAACTTACATTTGTAAAAGATGTAATTTTCAACCGATAGTAATTCTACTTTGATGATATAAAACTGCACAACTCGTCACACTTTTAACCACTCACATTGCAACCTGGTTAACACTGTTCCTAAGCACTTCCACCTTTTGATAAACAGCAACCAACTGTCTCGTTTAAATCAACCCGTATTTCCTGCTTGTTGTTTGCATTCAACACAAATATCCAGGGAAACGTATACACTTATTATTGTAATGCATCCTTACAGTTCTCTCGATTTTCACATTATATTATATAAGAACAAGGAGAATTCTGTCAATAAATCGGCAATCATATTTTGTGCCACTGAATTATGTACTGCAAATTATGTACTACACTATAAACTGGAATCCACACTTCGCCTTCATACTAATCACACCTCTCACAGTAGCGACTATGGCCGGCAAGGAAACTGAGACGAACCTTAGTCAAAAAGATGGGAAAAAGTGGAGGGGGAGATCCAAGATCTCTACCCTCACCTCCTCAAGGTAGCGGCTGTCAACGATCAGCAATGTTTGGCAATGTACCATATCTAGGTAGTGGAGGTCTGAGCTGCTAGCACAGGCGAATAGCTTTCAACTGCTGTCAATGATCAGCAATGTATAGCAATGTGCAGTGGAAAAAAAATAGAAGTCTGCTACTGAGACAGGTCAACAACTTTCAGGTCAAGTGTGCATAGGTTCTCAAAGATGATGGAATGGCAAAGCCAACCTGTGGCAGAAACGGATCTATCTCCTCTGGGGGAGACATTAGGGACAAAGAGTACGGTAAAAAATATTCATTGTCTCTGCTTAGGATTCCATACTTGAAGACGCAGCGACTGTGTCGTTTAAGCTGGGACTTGTAGTAGGAACCAGTCTCCACTCTTACATGATTGTCAACTGTCCTCCAAGGCTTCAGGCCTGACAATTTTGCAGCCTAGGGTGTGGATCCAGAAATGTGGTCTTCTTTCGGGGGGGGGGGNGGGGGGGGGACTAAATGCATAATCGCCAAAGGCAGCAGCATAATCTAGCCAGGTCCAGGGGCATGCTACCCCGGATAATTTAAAAAAAAAAAGAAACAATTTGGGGCCATTTTTAGCTGAAATCAGTTTGGAGAATATTTTCATTATGCAAAACTAGATGTCGTCCGGTAGGAATATGAGGACCGGAGACCTGGAGAACCGAGCGTCTCCCGATCTTGGACTGTCGACGAGGTCCAAAGGGCATGGATATTCATCCACTGAGCATCCTTAACTCTCTTGCAAGAGTAAACCAGTCCGTCTGAGAGGACATTAATCCTTTTTTCTCTCTTCAAGAGCCAATAGTGTGAAAAAAGTTGTTCTCAGGCGACAAAATTCTTCTGATGGGCTAACAGCAAGCTGAGGTTGCTTGGGATCTTCAGCATTGCGGCCTAACAATCTGGAACTTTGGATGCAGAGACAGAGCAGACTGAGGCCATTGGCAGAGCAATGGAATATTAGGGCGGGTGATCTTTATTTCCACTCCTACTTCCACCAGTGCCATCTACCTCCTGATGCCATGAAGAAAAGTGGCGAAGCAGATGGGCTCCGGAGAGGACTCCATAATGCACCTTGCCATCCGGCCAATGCTTTGAGTAATGAGGATCAGCAAAGGCATCTAAGGCCACCAGCATCTCCCAGAAGGCAACAGGTGGCCAAACCCGTATTTCTGACGTATTTCCAGGCTTACCCTCTCTATGTTCGTGGAGTGTTGGACCTTGGCAACTCAATGTGTGTGGAACTGACAGCAAACAGACACTGAGATCAGGAATCCACATCAATCACGTGTAAAGAACATCAAAACATTGGTCTACATGAAATAAAATTCAATAATGTGTGTTGTCCGTTGTAAGTGAGGCTAAAGTGCTGCGTTTCCTTTGGTGGTTTTAGGAGATGAGCAAACTTAGTCTTTTCTAGAACAAAAGACCCGTCTATCATTATGATCTTCCTAATCTTCTCCTCTCTCCTTCCCCAACAATCTCCACTTTGCAGCTCATTTCTCAGATTTTTGAAAACTTTCCCTCTCCAATCATCAAATTAATCTTTTCAAACATGGAAACCACTGACGAGAATAATTTAAAATATCACAAAAAAAAGTAAGCATTGGAAATGTGGAACATGCAAGGAGAAAGAGAAAGCCAGGTCATGAAGCTATGTGGCCTACGACTGAATGGAGCTGTCTTCAGTAAATTTCTCTGCGCAGTCACTTCGCTCTCTCTCTCTTTCTAACAGCCTATGTAGCACAGGCTGAAAACGAATGATACCGAGAATTGCAATGAAGTCCCTGCCATTTTGAGCGGCCTTCTATCACTTATACAGTCAATCTCTGAAACCCATGAGCTAAATACGTCGCAGTCCACTGGATAAAGTTAAATATGTTCTGTGGACCTCTAGCCTAGCCTGACCTTGAGCAAAGAGAGTATTCCTTGGCACCAATGTAGGGAAAGGGAATGATTAATGTCTTGATAGGAGCAAGGCTTCTTAAAGTCCTTCAGCTGAAAATGACAGACTAATAGACATCTAGTTTTGTTTGTTTTTTTTTGGTTTGAGTCAAAGCTTCTAGTTGGCCTATAGACCGCAGACCTCTACATTTTATTATTCACAATAAGCTGCATTTTGTCACTATTTGAAAGAGATTTACAAGTTTTTGATAACCACACTGAAGATGAGCTAGGAGAACGGTGGGGATTTGTTCGAAAAGCCTCCGATGATGCATCACATTAATGATAACAATGATAGATCATAACAATTAAATATGACTGATGTTCAAAGACAAAGTGATAATGATGATATAATAACAATGCCATAAAAATATAACCAGCATTCAACACTATATATTTCAAACATGCCTTTCCTTCCTCAGACAACATGAATAATATGCAACCTTAGAGGAGCATTAGATTAGCCAAATGGTTACGGCATCGTGTGCTCAAAGATCTAAAGGTCGTGAGTTTGATTCCTGAGCAAAACTGTGTTATAAGCGCCTTGAAAAAGCATTCTATTTTTTCTAATTTCATCCATCTCTTAAATGGGTATCTGCCTACAGGCGATAAGTGACAATATCACTATACGCTCCCCAGGAAGTTGAGAAAATCCTAAGGTATCCAGACTTGCTGGGGCAATAAATGTGTGGCTCACAAACAGCATTGTTAATTTCACTCTACATAGAGCCCACTTCAGACTAAGAAGTTAAAAACCTAACAACGGTGTTGAAAATATTAACCAATCACAAAGAATGAAAACATAAAAACTAACAGAACACTTACATCAGTACTTCTAGGAATCAACATCTCGGCTGGTGGAGAAGAAGCCTCAGCAGGAATCAGAATATCTTGGACGTAGACGTCGTCTGTTACTTGATAAAGTTTTTGGCTGAAAACGTCATTTGATTGCGGGACCTCTTCTATGTCAACTTCATGTGGGGTCATCGCAGTTGCACAAGCTGCAGAAAACATAACGCGTTTCAAATTTAATTCAAATTTAGGCCATAGGCCAGACATCTTACGTTGCATAAAGTAGCATATTATTAGGAACAAATAAAGAAGAAAAACAAAACAAAAAAATAATCATTAAATGAAAAATACCATTAATCAAATTGTATAAGACAAATAAATAACATGTCGGTAATGTCAGATTTAAGATTACATCGACTTACGAGTCACTGGAGTTCCAGGAGTAGACGGAGAACCAGGAGTGGAAGGTGATCCAGGAGTGGATGGAGATCCTGGAGTGGATGGAG
>JAWQUT010000245.1:0-26607 GCA_033807755.1 Ellobium chinense
GAGAGCTTCCAAGATGTTCTGAATACTTTTAGGAAGTTTAGGTCTTGCCTTTGACCGATGGTACAGAACAACTTTGGAAGGGCGCCTGACATCACTTGTATCGAGAGATGAGAGTTTTGCCGCTTCTGGACAAATCAGTTTGGAAGGTCTCTCGTTCAGTTCTGTTTCAGCTTTTCATTTGATGGATGTTCGAGCTTGCTGAAGTTCCAAGTCGTGCAATGAAGGTTGTGTTCGTGTAAGGTCGATAAAACAGAAGAAATTTCCTGATCATTTGTAGCACGAGCAGAACAGCCAGCAATGATACATCTCCACAAAGTTGTCACTTTTTGTTTTCTGTCTAGCTTAAATTTGTAGTCTTCAATAATGATGTCTATATTTCCTTTTTGTGTAAGTATATCGCTCCATATTTCCAAGGGTGAAGTGAAATGCAACAATGTCTGCTCTGTGACTGTGTTGTCAATGACTTTATTGTGAACATGCTAAGTTATGTTTAGATTGCTTTGTCACGTTAAGCCAGTTGTGAACATGCAAAGTTACATTCAGGTTGCATTGCATAGTTTACATATTGACTGTTGATCAGTAATCAATTTGTTTTTCAATGCGTAAACATATGTTATTGTAGTCCTTGAGCGTTTTAGAGAGATATAGAGACAGATACTAGACGGAATTATAGAGAGGGAAAGAGACAGAGAGTAATCGATAGTACTGTGATACTTCCAGTTCACGAGCAGCGATACCATGAAAGATAAAATCCGAATAGGGCGCGACTTAACCCAATTATATAACACGCGTCAGATCACGCTAGTAGTCGTGTCCTGTTCGGTATCACCCATATCATTACCACTACCACCACTACTATCAGTTATTTGCAAAACATTTATCCGCACTGAATGTAAATAAGTAAAGACAGAAAACTATAACAATTTAACAAATTTAATACACAAATTTTCGGACTGGGGTCCTTCTTTAGGTATAGAAAATCAGTGAACTACGAATGAAATGTCATAAGAAAAAAAACACCAAAAAACAAATAGTCATGAAAATTGAAAAGCTTGAACATACACAAATATCCAAGAAACGGGACAAAGGCGAACAATAACAATGAAGGTGAACAGTTGATAAGGATTCAACAAGTATACACTAATTTCTTTCTTTTCAACAAGACGAAAAACCATAACTATTTACTATCACTAACTCAAACACGCTTATTCTAACTGCCACACAACCTCCAACCAACCCCCTCCACCACCAATATCAATGTCATCATCAGCATCGTCATCATGAGCATCGCCATCGTTATCGTCACATCATCATGATTTTTATTGTTTGATACAAGGATTGAAAAAAAAAAGTTTTCTCACCAGTTTTCAAAATGACATTTTAAAGCATTAATTACTTGTAAGACTGTTACCTAAGACCACAAGATTCCTTCATTATTTGGGTTTAGATTGATTTAAATTCGTCAAACAAGTTAAAATCGAGGGACTTTCAACCGGCATGTGTGTACACGTTTTGTAATACAGTTAGGCCATGTAACAAATCTCCCAGACTGGGGAATCTGTACTTCATACAGAAAGACGGACAGAAGAATAGACGAGACAGACGAACAGAGAGACAGGCGGGGAGACACGGGTCCTACCAACGACTGAACAAGCACGAACACAACACGGACCACGTCACACCGGACGAATTAACACTAATCACTCAGGCTCACAACATTTAATAACAATAAAATAATAATATAGTTAATACAATCAGAATAAGACTTCCATTCATACCACCAGCTTGTCTCGCTTTGCGGCCCCACACCAGGCTCACAATAGTCAATATCCGGCTGAGCGCTGGCCCGGAAACCCCCGGTGGCTATTTTTAGCACCCGGTACAAGCTTTGTTCTAAAACAATAGCGGACAGTGGTGTTGGTCGTGATTTCGCCTTCAAAAACGTTGCTTTTCTGTAGGACTTTTTTGTGAAAAAGAGGCGTTACTGTCAACCAGATAAGGAAGAATGAAATTGTAATATTATGTGTGCAAGCTCATAGGTTAGGAGTGGAGTTAGGTCCTGATGGACTACTCGACAATAGATCACAGACGGTCACAGAGAAACTTTGTGTTGAAGTAACTTGGGGGAACATTGCTTACCCTTACTACCCTGATGGAAGCCAGTCACAATTTCTCTGAGATGCCCACAGTGTCAACCTTTGACATGTTTCACGAACTAATCAAGGGGCACAGCTCTTCTGTGCTCCGGAATTATACAACCAGTTAAGACACAAGCACATAATACCGGTCGCGTGCGCGGCGCTTGTACCGGGTGCTAAAAATAGCCACCGGTGGTTTCAGCGCTAAGCAGGCAGAAGAGTCACAATGGATTCTATGTAGATTAAAATAGTTTTCAGTTAGGACTTTCTTCATTATTACAAAGCAAGTCTAGAAAACAACTAGTAAGTTGGCATTGATATAACAATATCTACACACCGATATGGAGGCAGATACACCTCAGTCTTACGTTTTACTAGTGTTTACTTCACACATGCTGAGTTAGATCTAGATTTGACATATTATTTAAAAACAAAACTTTAGTGCCATGACCAAGGTGAGAAAAGAAACCCAATGACAGTAGGCACAATAATCTAGAATCTAGCCTATTTTGTGATTATTATCTTGGAACAAACGAAGTAGTACTCTGCGATCTTGTCAGTATTAAGCTGCGTGTATGGTCGGGTGCAGAACCGAATCCACTTCAAACATCTCTCTAGTTGAGTTTTAGGCCGAGGAAAGCGTCTAAATGTGACTTCCTCCATATGTGGTCGATGCTTGTACCGACTGTCACTGTTACAACAACACTAGGAACAACGTTTAATCGACATTTTGACTTTAACAAATCACTGACAAGCACTCTATGCCACCCACAAGTCGTAGGGTTATCGCCTCACAAAAGGCTTTAAGACAAATCAATCGCAATCATGCGTACGTAGCCCGCTCGCCGCCTTATACGACGCTACCAATAACAATATTACAATTCAATAACAATATTTCTAGTCCATTCCCGGACTCAATACAATTATACTACGCCATACGTCTCTCCGCAGAACTTGCGTCTGTAGACAGAGGGTCAGCCGGCCTAATGCGCATGTGCGGAAACAGACATAAAATATCGAAAGAATAAGATAGACAGCGCGGGTCAGCTGTGAATATAGTCTAAACCTCAGCAATTACTGACAAATGTGGGATTGTGGATCAGTTTGATTAACACAGTGACTGTGCAACTCAGAAATCGAATTTTCTGATAATTTAGAGATGTAGACTAGTCTAGGCTACCGGTAACCTACACTCACACGGCCTCCCTCGAGATCATGTAAACACAGCTGATTGCTTTTTCCGCACATGCGCAATAGGCCGGCTGACCTTCTGTCTGCAGACGCAAGTCTCCGCAGACCAGTAACGTAACTCATCTATCCACCGTAAAGCTTTGACCTGTTCCACCGGGCTACCAGGACAGGCAACTTCCGCTGTGCTCTGGGCCACTGTCAGGACTGGTCCCTGACCAACCTGGGTCCCTGAATGACAATTAAGCACATTAAATATTTACTCTAACTACTCTCTCACTTCACTCGGTCACTAATTTCTCCGAGTTATGTTACAGTTATCGCTGCTAACACCAGATTACACCTAATTCCAATCACCATGCGCTACCATCACATTTAAGAGTTACACCGTACTATTGGCTGGTTCTCCTTTTGGAAATCACAGGAACGCTCTGAGTCGCAGGACTGTCTTCATCGACCGACATTCGTCGTCTACTTGTCTATATCCCTGGTCTCCCTCCTAGGTGAATATTATTCCACATATCATGTAGTAATCAATTACACATCATTTTAACTCGGTCTTAGCCGTACTTACCAGCCAATCTGCTGGAAATGACTTGCTGCTTCAAAAATATGTGCGCCTCTCTCAACGTTCTGCAGTCAAGTGTTTTTCACGTGGCCGTCAGAACGAGGTAGACAAAAGGCTACTCTAACGGCCGCCGTGCCGGTTACGTATAACTAGATAACTAATCCCCCATTGTCCGTGACAGGTCATTTAAATGAATTGGGACAGCTTCATATGGTGCTTAAAGTAGGACACGCACATCAAAAATAATTTTCCACTTTTCAATACCTTTTCTCCTTAAAAATTATCTATGGTGCCCACCGAGTCAGTTTTGCGAAGAAAGAGCATCGTTCTGTTATCGTGCGCGTATGTAATATGACGCAACAAAGAGAGCTAGAGTTACCGGGTTTGACCCTTAAGTCCAGAATTATTCCCCCTCTCCGATCAGCAGAAGCCCGCGGCAAAAACGCTGACGTCACTTACGTTTCAGCATCTGCAGACACCTCTACCTGACATTGTATTATTCAGCTTTTAATAAGATAAGATAAGATAAGATAAGATAAACCTTTATTATCCAGATTTGGAAATTCGTTTTCACAGCATTTATAACAATACAATGAAAAATACAAACAGATTAATAATGTTCACTCATACACACACATCCCTGCACCTATCCCCACCCCTGCACACCACACTTTACGTACAAGCATACCACATTAAGAAACACTGTTTCAGGCAAAAAAGATCGCCTGTATCGCTGTCTGTGAGTTTTTAAGAATAGTATTCGTCTACTTCTTTGAGATCGGATTATCTGATGGAATAGGGGGTGAGAGCAGTCACTCAAAATTGATTTGAACTTTTGCTTGCAGGCATGAGTGTATAGCTCATCAAAGTCGATGTATTCCCTGCTGGTTAAGTGGCAAGCTTTTTTGAGGATAGAGTTGTTAATTTTGCTCTTGTCTTGCTCCTTTGCATTTCCTCCCCATGCTGTTATGCAAAATAAGATGACACTCTGTATAGTTGACTTGTAAAACATGTGAATGATCGTTCTATCAATATTAAAATATCTAAGTTTCCTCAAGAAATACATTCGTTTGTTTGCCTTGGCGTGAACTGAGGTGGTATGGATATGCCAATCGAGCCTAGAGTCAATGTGGATTCCAAGATATTTTTAACACTCAACTCTTTTGACATTTTCATTATAGATATTAAGCAATGGTAGCGGATTTGCATTTGTTCTAAAATCAATAACCATTTCCTTCGTTTTCTTTACATTTAATACTAAGTAGTGATCTTCACACCACTGGGCAAACCATTGAATTGTATTTAGATAAGCCTCTTCATCACATGGTCCAGAAATCAATCCTTGTATGGTGGTATCATCTGCAAACTTTATTATAGGAATACTTGCATGTTCACTTTTGCACTGGCTTGTATAGATTGTGAAAAGAGCAGGTGACAGTACGCAGCCTTGAGGCGCGCCTGTGTTCGTGGAGACATTTGATGATATGAAATAATGTGTATCTGGACCCTTGCTACCAATACTTGCTTTTAATTTAACATACTGGGGTCGATGTGTGAGAAAATCCAAAATCCATGCAACAATATTTTTGTTTACCTTCATGTTTAAAAGTTTTGAAATAAGTAAGTGAGGTTGGATGGTATTGAATGCACTAGAAAAATCCACGAACAGAATCCTGACATAGTTCTTGGGTGTGTCAATGTGTTTGTAGATATTATCTAAAAAGAAAAGAATGGCATCATCAACACCTCTCTGTTCACGATAAGCAAACTGCATTGGGTCCTGGAACGGTTTCACAAATGGCAATAACCTAGACAGTACAATTCTCTCCAAACATTTAATTAAAATTGAAGTAAGAGCCACAGGGCGTAAGTCGTTCATGTCAGACACGCTTTCCTTTTTAGGCATAGGCACAATCTCTGATGTTTTCCACTGGAGTGGAACAATATGACCCGACAGTGACATGTTAAAAATAGGTGTAAATGCCCGTGCTAACTGGTGTGAGCATACATTAAGTATTTTGCTTTTGATCCCATCAGGGCCACAAGCTTTATTGACACATAAGCCAGAAAAAAGTTTGACTACCTCTGGCTCGCTCACAACAATGGGCTCTTCATTTACTAAGTTGTTTAGTGATGTTTTAATTATCTCGTGAATATTTTCCATGAAGTCATGAGCATCAAAACGAGCATAGAAGGTATTCAGCTGGTTGGCATATTCATTTCCATTTTGCACGTTAATTGGTGTTTGCTTAGGTGAGTACCCCACGATTTTTTTCAGGCAACTCCATGCGTCTCTGCTATTATTGGACGCGAACTGCTGTTCAAGTTTATTTTTATACTCATTCTTACATGCTGTGATTTTTACTTTCAGTTTCTTTTGTACTTCTTTCTTACCATGCGCATCCTTCCTCATGTACATTCTTTTCTTTTCATTTAACAACAATTTCATCTCTTTGTTGATCCATGGCTTATTGTTAGGGAAACAAGTAATTTTTTTCTTCTCACAAACCAGATCTTCACAAAACTTTACATACTCAGATATTGTGTAAGTCAAGTCATGAATGTTATCACAAGCATCATGAAAAATAGACCAATCTGTACATTCAAAACACCCACGCATCTTTTCACGCACACTTTCATTCCAGATAGTAACAGTCCTTTTAATAGGTTTTACTGACTTAATCTTGGGTCTATAGGATGGCAGGAGGAACGTCATGTTGTGGTCTGATTCGCCAAGGGGTGGGAGGGACTTGGACTTATATGCGTCTTTGATGTTTCCGTAGCACAGGTCTATAGTTCTATCATTTCGGGTTGGACAGGTGACGTACTGATGAAATGTTGGCAAGACACCTTGTAGCAAGCAGTTGTTGAAATCGCCAGTAATCAAAATAGCGCCATCTGGTGTGCGTGCTTGATGGTCATGAACGATATCAGCTATGATGTTGGATGCAATGTTCACATTTGCTTGTGGAGGAATATAAACAACTATTACTGTTACTTTCGGGAATTCCCTGGGCAAGTAATAAGGTCTAAAAATAACGCTGAGTAGCTCGATATCGGGAGAACACAGTCGATCCTTTACATGAGCGTTATTAGGATGGCACCAACGCTCACTGAAATAAATACATACACCGCCACCACGGGTCTTATTGGAGGCATTTGTTCTGTCTGATCTTATCAGGGAGAAATTGTCAATGTCTAAGCTCGCACTGTTCATGGCATCACAGAACCAAGTCTCGCTAAAACATAGCAGTGAGGACTCACGATACTCATGAAGATATCGAGTACATGCTTGCAGTTCATCGATCTTGTTGTTTAGTGATCGAGCATCAAGGTTCTGGTATTCCAAATTCAAATGTAAAGTTTGATAGAGTAAGCCAGAAAAAGTATTCTGCATTTTTATTGCCTCAGCATGATTTTGTTTGGCATATCTACTGTTCACAGAGGAATTAAAACATTCATACCAACATGCTATCACCCGTCCGCACAGCACTGGCTTAGACAGCTGGGCCATGTGGCAAGAACGTATCTGACGTAAGCTTATGGCCGCCACGCGCGCAGTGGTTGTAACAATTCGGACTTTGGATAATGTAATCCTATGGGTTGTCTGGGGCCAGCAGAGGCGTCATATCATTATGACAGACACTTGAAAGACTGTTTTATTGGAATAATAGGGTACCGTATGATTTAATATGGTCTGTAGGACGGTTCAGTCTTCCTTTAAATGCGACTAGTTATTTAAAAAACAAACAAACAAACAAACAAAATACAGTAATCCCTTGTATTACTTTTGACAAGATATAAAGTTGATTTTATTTTAACTTTTTTTTTTTTTAATCTTGTCTGATTTCAGTAACAGCAGCATTTATAATTGAAAGATGAGCTGGGCTCTCAAGTGTTAAAAGCGAGAAGGACAACTTTCTCATCCACAAACTGCCTGATTATCATCAGTAGTTTAACCTCTTTGAGTAGAAAATGTTCTTTCTGAGGTTTTCAATTCCACCGCAGTTTATTGAATGAAATGGAAAGTGCCTCCAAAAGGCCCGTTTGATCAAGGAGCACCTCGGTATTTTTCGAAAAAAAAAAAGTATTTATTTGTGTCAATTTCCCATTTAATACTTCTGTAAAAGTTCAAGAACAGAAATTGATGGGTATTGCAAACGTGACTTTCGAATGAAATATTTTAAAATGTTTTTTGAAATGTTCATTTTTTTTTCGATCTATGAAGCACTTATGTGCCCTAAACAGTCCTTATCAGCTGGTCCAATGAACTTAGTTATTGGGAATATACACATCAAAAGGACCAATGTATACAAAATATATTTCATCATAAAGTTACCGTCAAAATCTGCTAAGCTAAGGCTAACCTTCCCTATTCATACCAACTTCAGGATGTTATTAGGCAGAGTCCAACACAAAATGCTGTTTGTAGATATGGTAAGCTTATTGCAGAACATTTTCGTGCAAAGCAAGTTTGCTTCAACGATTACAATCGTTGGTCTCAACTGTCAGAAGAATATCACTCTTGCGGGACGAATTGGCGCACTGCACCAACATGGTCCATCTGCTGTGCACCAACCCTCCCCGTACTTACTCTTGTGTGTTTACCGGTCTCTGGCAAATTTACGTCGCACACTTTCTTTGTTTCTTTACCTCTGTTAGCAAGGCAACTGGTGCACTTTTCACTGCAAATGAGTACTTTAGCTCAGATATTTAACCTTTTCAAAATTTTAACCTGACAATGCAGTTTGCAAAAAATTACTTTTAACCTCCGCTCAGCAGTTACATTATGCATCACTATGATTATTTTGTACACAAGTGGAAGAGATCGGTATCATCGGTGATCCCGTAAAATATTAAGTTCCTGAAGATACTAGTATGTGAGATAATGTGACTCCACCAACACGTCTCGTGCACCAACACGCCCCGCCCTCCCCTAATGTCAAGTAAGACTATGAACTTACCTTGTGGCCAGCACCAAGCTTTCAAATGGAAATGTAACGAGGCAAACACCTACTGATCTATTCAGCAGAAAAGCACTGAGAAAAAGAGAGCGTACATAAATATTAAAATGAGGTTTTGTTTTGTTTTGTTTTGTTTTGTTTTGTTTTGTTTTTCCAGATCTACAAGTATAGAGATGTTACACAATATAGCACAATTCAAGCTTACAGAGATTTTTTGGGGGACTTCTGGTAAATGTCAGGACTGCAGATTTTCAATGGTTAGAGAGTTGCCTTTTTTTTTTTTTAATTTTGAATTTCGTCTATGCATATGGAACTTCCGCAGAGATTTCTGAGATGTTTCCGCAGTGGACTTCAAGTTATATGAACTATGTTCGATTTATGACAAAATTTAAATAACACAAAGTAATGTTTTATCAGAAATAGATCTAAGCCAAATTCAAATTGAAAGGTTTCGTAGATTCTGAAATACCAAATCAGGTGGAGCTCTTTGGTCTTAATTGGGTTTACGACAAATAAGACTATTATATATAGTTACATTAGATACTGCAAATTTCAAATGAAGAGATTGCATAAAGTCTGAAATGAAAATGAAATGTAACTTTATGATAGCTTAACTCTTCTAGGAAAATTATTGAGTTTTTTAATATTCATGTAGTCTATGTGTTACCGGTGAACAGGATCGTTTTACTCGTAAGTGCCGCTCCCGTGTGGATTTATTATTGAAGTAATTTTAGGTGTGAGAGAAGTTGTCATGCTTCTTTTCTTCATGTTCTATCATCCCTCATTGTTGAAAGAGTTAACACAACATTGACGTAATCCTATAAAGGGCTGAATGATTCAATGATAGGTCAACTAGCCAATGATCTTTTGAAGTTTTCAAATTGCACAAAGGAGTTCTGATTTCATGTCGAGACAACTCCCCGAGTAGAATTCTCTATAGTGCATATGCGAATGACGTTTTTTTTTTCGACATATCTTCACTATTACTCAACCGAACTGTTTCAGAGTTTGAATTATGCACAGTTTCGTTTTTTTTTTAAATCCGCTTGTCCTTCCGAAAGCACATTTTCATTTCTTGAAGAGAACGTGCTAACTATAAATAAACCAAGAAGGTTGTCTTCAATATCTCTTTTCCTAATGAACGGATTGTTTCGAAAGTGTGCGTGGGCCCCTAAAGCATTTTGTTTTAACAGAAAATATTTTTTGTCTCTTTCTAATGTGTTCGTAGTGAACGTTGTTTTTTTTTTTCAAAATTATCGTTAGTAAAAAATCGCAATTCCCGAATGGTCAAATATTTCATGCATTTACAGCAAGGAAACCACCAAATGATCGCTTTGTTGCACCCCGGTTATTTGCGTAGTCATTCTCGATAAATTTCTAACAGAAGTGTAGGAGGAAGTCAAGTTACAATGCTGGAAATTAGACTAGTCTAGTCATATTATGTTACGGCACAAATTGTCGCCGGTCACTGTATTGCGCACCAGTTACAATTGTGTGAGTTCAGGCTCAGATTGAATGACAAAGTAGCAGATTGTATGTATGTGTGTATGTTTGTGCGTGTATTTGTGTGTGTTTGTGAGTGTATTTGTGTGTGTTTGTGAGAATGTATATTTTTGTGCGTGTATGTATTTGTGTGTCTGTGTTTGTGGAGGGGGGGGGGNGGGGTTGTACATTTGTGTGTGTGTGTTTGAGCGTTCGTGTGTGTTTGCGTGTGTGTGTGTGTGTGTGTGTGTGTGTGTGTGTGTGTGTGTGTGTGTGTGTGAGAGAGAGAGAGAGAAAGAGAGAGATAGACAGACAGACAGACTGACACACACACACACAGAAAAAAAGAGAGAGAGAGAGAGGAGCGCCCGCAGGCACATATGCCTGCTTGTTACAGTTTTAATGTCAATATATGAGTGTTTCATCATGAGATTGAAGTGTGCAAGTGCGATACAAATTTCTAAGACCCCTAATTAGAAGGAACTGATACCTACATTTTTAAGTATCACGATACTCAACTTTCAAGTTCTGGGTATTGAAAGCATCGCTTCTTTTACCATTCTGATAGTTTGTTGGGGTTAGGCATTTTGATATTTTCGAGACGTCCTACATCTGAGACACTTCAGATACGTATTATATATATATATATCCTATCTTATATTATTAAAAAACTCGTGAAATTTTGTAACAGCCATATCTCGACTATTTGTGCACCAACCAACCCAAAATTTTGCATACACCTTCCTTTTGGTCTGAAGGTGTTTCTTTTGATAATTTCATCGCCTTAAACGGTCCGTAAGTATTATTTTGATAATTACGTAAATTGTCTTTCTTTCGTGAATACGGCCCCAGTTCGGTGTTTTTAAATGGACCATACGACATTGGTTTTTGCGGTTCGCCCCAGAAATGTTTACTTCCGGTCCCCGAAGTTGAAACCGAGCATTTGTATCAGATAAAGGGTCGAGAAAATGTACGCAGCAGAGCCGATCGCCAGAGTGAACATAATCATCGTTACAATAAGGAGCAGAATCAATAGAATGAGCATGACTTTGGTCGTGTCAACCACCAGTGCGAATACTGGTGCTTTCCAATAGAAAGATGCAAGTCCTAGACTTGGCTGTGCCAGCAGCAAAATAACACTTCCTCCCATGCACATCGTGGCTGTTAATTTCTGCGCTGATTTCATCATGTGTAAGTCACAAACCGACCATAACTGGTCCTTTTTTTACAAATTGGTGGGCAGCCTGTTCCTGATTGTCTCAGAAATATGTAGAAAATGGATTTTCCCGTATCCAAATTACCCGTTCCATTATTTAAACTCACGTTTAAACTCGTGACGTCACTACTATTGTTGTGTCTGCAGCCAAATTGATGTTTTGAGGCCAAATTCTTCAAATATGGTGGGTTTTTAGAGAGGCTGGCGTTGAGAAAACAAATTTAATTTTTAGCGGTTTTTTTTTTCAGCTTAACCGATATGTTTACACACAATGAAGTGCTTGAGCACAATAAGTACATAAAGAGGAGCGGTGTTAATGTTGTAGATGTAGTTTGGTCTTTTGCTTCGCACGATAACACCGCAAATTTGCGGGTGCTTTCACTAGTATTATAAAAAAAAAACTCGTGAAATTTTGTAGGAGCCATATCTCGACTATTTGTGCACCAACCAACCCAGAATTTTGCATGCACCTTCCTTTTGATCTGAAGGTGTTTCTTTTGATAATTTCTTCGCCTTAAACGATCCGTAAGTATTATTTTGATAATTACGGAAATTTTATTTCTTTCGTTACTTCAGCCCCAGTTTGGTGTTTGTAAATGGACCATATGTCATTGGTTTTTGCGGTTCGTCACTGAAATGTTTACTTTCTGTTCCAGAAATTCAAACCGAGCATTTGTATCAGATGCCGGGTCGAGAATATGTCCGTAGCAGAGTCGATCGCCAGAGTGAACATATTCATCATTACGAAAAGGAGCAGAAACAATAGAATGAACATGAGTTTGGCCGTGTGATCCACCAGTGCGTATACTGGTGCTTTCCGATAGAAAGTTGCAAGTCGTAGACTTGGCTGTACCAACAGCCAAGAAACTCTTACTCCCATCCACATCGTGGGAGTTAATTTCTCCACTGATTTCATCATGTGTAAGTCACAAACCGACCATAACTGGTCCTTTTTAAAAAAAAATTGGTGGGCTGCTATGTTCCTGATTGTCTCCGAAATATGTAGAAAATGGATTTTCCCATATCCAAATGACCTGTTCCATTTTTTAAATTGACGTTTATGTTCATGACGTCACTACTATTGTGGTGTATGTAGCCAAATTGGTGTTTTTGAGGCCAAATTTCTCATATATGGCGGGTTTTTTAGACAGGCTGACGTAGCTTTTTTTTTTAAATTTTAGCTTAACCGATATGTTTACGCACAATGACGTGTGTGAGCACAATATTTACAAAAAGAGGAGCGGTGTTAATTATGTAGATTAAGTTTAGTCGTTTCCTTCGCACGATAACGCCGCAAATTTGCTAGTTGCTTTGACTAGCATATATCAACTGTAGTTGATTGTTACTTATACTGTATATATATCGTTCATTGATTGATCGGTTGGTTGTTGGTTTGTTAGTTAGACGATTGATTAATTGATAGTTTGATTAGTGGGTTGATTGATTTATTTGATTAGTTGATAGATTGAATAATTGATTGACTAACTGGTTGTCATATTCAATGATTGATTGTTTATATGTTTGATAGGTTGATTAAATAATCGATCGATGGATCAAGTAATTGAATGAACGTTCGATGAATTGGTTGGTTGATGGAACGCATGAATGATTGATCGACTGATTGATTGTCTGAATTATTGATTGATTGGTTGATTATCGATTGCCTGACTGACTGACTGAGTGACTGATCGATTGCTTGAACGATTGATTGATTGATTAAATGGCTGAATGTTCCATTAAAAGATTAACAGAACGATTTATTGAATACCTCATTCACAGATTGACTAAATGAACGGTTGACTGATGGATTTATTGTTTGATTGATCTGACGATAGTTTCATTGATCGAATGTTTGCTTGATCGATTGGTGGAAAGATTCAATGAATGGTTGATCGATCGATTGCCTGATTCCTTTATTGATCGATGGAATGATCCATTGACTGATTGATCGGTCCATGAATAGCTTGATTGATTGATTGGTCGGTCAACCAACCAGTAGAATGATTGAAATGGTGAATAATTGATAAATTGATTAAAAGGTTGATCAACGTTTCGACTGATAGACCGAACAGTTTTTTGATCTATTGAATGGCTAATTGACAGATTGATTAAACGACTGATTAAACGAAGTATTGGTCGATAAATTGACTGATTAGTGTATTTATCAATCGATTAATTATGTGATCGAGTGATCGGTGTGTTATTTGAGTGAAGCATTGCTCGATCGACGAATTGATTGTTTGGTCAGTCACTCGGTGGATCAAGTATTCGTTCAATCAATCAGTCAAATGATCAATGAAACAATCGATCAATCAGTACCCCAGTCGATCGATCAAACGATCGCTTGTTCAGTCGACCGATCCGTCAACACCTGATAGATCGATATGAATCAATGATTCACTCGATCAACCATAGAACCGATCAGTTAATTGGTCAGTAGATCAATAAATTATTCATTCATTAAATAAATCAAACCAATCAATCAATCAATCAATCAATCAATCAATCAATCAATCAATCAATCAATCGATCGATCGATCGATCAGTCAATCAGTCAATGAATCTAACGATTGCCCAGTCAAACAAACATATAAAACAATAGATCGTTAAATTAACAATATAAAGAATATTATCAAAATTTAAATAACTACGGTGAATAAGAGACACAACAAAAACTGTATTAGGGCAATATATATATATATAAACACAAAAAATAATGAATGAACGAAGGAAGGAAGAAAGGAAGGAAGGACTGAAGGAAAGAACGAACGAACGAATGTTTCAGTATTATTATACAGCAAACTTACATACTGTTCACAGTGTATCGGACCTTTGAGGTCATAGTTCTAGGGTCACTATTACGATATCTGCTTTGTTGGCCGTGGGCGGATTTATACTACGAAGGTTTATAAATATAAAAGCAGATTTTCAAGCATGATGTGTGTAGCCAACCATAGCTTGCGGTTATACGGTGTGACACAGAAAAAAACATTACCATAGTATCAACTATAACTCAAAATTTAATAAAACGCTTTGAAAATATGCATTATATAGAATACCTAGCAATGGGTCTCGCTATAAGAGGAAGTATCAACTTTTCACGAACAAGTAACAGCCAAACAAAAAGCATGATAAAATTTGGGCTGCTGGAAAAATATGCGCAAATTGTACACACACAAATTTTATTGTTTTTTAACATGTAACATTGCAATAAAAATGTACACAATATCTGATAACACTAAGTTTTTAGATACCGTTTTACAAATTAAAACTTAAAATGATTTGAAGAGCTTTTTTCTCAAGATGGATCCTTAGAAAAGGAAATGAAATTACAATTTCACATGAGATGATTCTATGCAACTTTCGCCTCAGGGACATTTCAGGAGTGTTTATTGAAGATGAGTTCGATGCTGTCGACGGATCTATGAAGTCTACGGCTCTCAGACGATTTACGGTTAGGGGTTTCAACGGTGCCATTCTCTCATAATCTCTTTAGCTATGCACAGATTCTGCACTTCTTCAGACCTCTCCGTAAATGACACCCAAACATGTTGTTAAATTTAACAATTTGTTCGCTTTATTTACTCATGATTTCAGTTTTTCTTCGATAGCAAAAGCTTTATGTTGATTTGTCCAAAGCATCTTTGAAATAAAAATTGCTTAAAGCTTTCGAAAACACCTGTTTCTGTATGGTTTAAACAAGACGATGGGGCGAACATAATGTGCGGATTACGAAATAATTTTAAGAATGTCAGCGTTACGAACGGAAAGAGCGGAGTTAGATTTTGACAAACTTTTGTGAGTGTTAATAAAATCATACCGACTTTAGTTAGACTAATAAAACGTGGTGGGTTTCTAGACTCATGGCCAGTGTAATTTGAAGAATAATCTTTAACTGTGTATCACGCATTTGTGCCGGTAGATCTAACTTTCTGTTGTGGCTGGCTTTTTGAATGCTGTACTGTGTCATATTGTCTGCGGTCAGTGCAGGCTTTAATCCTATGTTTGGAAGCTGGAATAGCGCTGATAGGGCGGTGAAATTGAAAGATGATAGAATGTGTGTAAATTCCTCGGCTGTGTGTGATTTGAGTAATAGTTTAGCTGCGTTAAGGCTGTTATTTAGTAGTTGATTGTAACTTGTTCATTTTTTTTTCATTTATATAAATAATGTTTAGTATTATCATTTGCCTACCTGCCTAATAAAGCCGATGTCCCAGTGTGTTCACTATAAATCTAAATAACAATCAAGCATACCTTATAGCCACTGTTTAGGATTATAAATGAACATGAGACTGCTAATGTTGTTTTTGAATATACACCGTTGTAGGCCAATAAAAAATGCTATAAAGACAGTTCCATTTTTAGAGAAGTGGGGGCAAAGAAAGAATAGAATTGCATCAGCTACCATTTTTAAAGCAGTAAATTGCCGAAAAAGTGGCCTAAAATGCACAGAAAATTAATGAAAATTGATGATATTACTTTTTTTTTTTTTGCTCGCAACTTGACACTAGATTTGCCTACTATTCGCAGTTCCTTCACAAAGTCACTATTTTAAAAAAAATCAGTTTCACCAGATCTAGTGAAAAATCACCGAAAGTAGCAAAACCTCAGACCTACACTCCCTATACTGGAGAGAGGAGGGGATGATTTTGCAGGCGTTGACAGCAGAGGAGATAGCAATGACCTTGCTGTCAGCCATGCTATCATGCTAAGCTACGATAGAAAGCCACAGGGCTAAAGCCCTGCTTGTTGTAATTGCAATTAGCTGTCTAATCTGAAACGAAGAGATTCGAATGCGAGAAAATACGGGTATCGAAATTTTCTACTACTTGGGTGAACCGGGGGGACCAGACTTTACCACAGTTTCTTACATTCTTTCGCCTTGTGGACAGTGGAGAAAGTTTGTGCAATCAGTTGCAAGGTATCTGCTTTAAAAAAATCGATTATAAGTTTTGATTGTTTGCATACAGTACTTCCAAAACAAACAAGTAGACCGAAAACTTTTGCAAGCAGCGGCTGTTTCCAACCGCGCCGAATATCTCTCGCCAGAAGTGTGTTGCCTTCGTGTGTCTTTTACAATCATATGTTCACAACATCGTTGTTAATTTTACTTACCTTTGAACAGTAATATTTCAGTCTAATGTGTCGTCCGGGCAAGAAAAGCTTGCTCTTCGGCGCCCTATCGAGGGAAGTGTCGAATTTGTTATGATGCTGATGTGACATCTTATGGTATTTTTCATCACTGAAAACACGCTCCATTAGAAGTTTTCGTTTTTAGTTACAATATATATTTACTGACCATCCCAAAAGACGCTATAACACCAACATTAACACCACCAGCAACCACCAGCACTACCACCAGTACCACCACATCACAAGTTCACACCAGTATTGCCACCACCGTCACCGCCGAAGCTGCCATTATCACCATCGCCACCAACAACACCATCACTACCATCACCAACACTCCCAGCACCACCACCACCAATCTGCTTTTACCATTGCTGTCCCTGCTGCAACTACAACAAAATATTTCTACGTCAATGTGCACATGACCACTACGCTGTGCACTGCTACTACTACTGCTACTACTACTGCTGCTATTGTTACAACAACTAAAAACACAACCATTAGCAATGGCAGTAGCAGTAGTAGTAGCAGCAACAGCAACAATAAAACATCAGCAGCAGCGAAAGCATTAGCAGCTGCGCATGTAACAGTTAATAGTACTGGTACTAGTGGTTGTTGTCGTTGTTGTAGTAGCAGCAGTAACAGCTGTAGCAGTAGTAGTAGCAGCAGCAGCTGTAACCGTTGTAGCAACAGCAGTAATATTAGAAGTAGAACTGGTCATAGTATAAGCATATGGAGAAATAGTAGAAGTAATGCAGTTGGTAGCCGCAGAGGTGGTGGTGGGTGGTGATGATAGCGGCAGTGGTGGTGGATGCGATAGTAAGGATGGTAATAGGGTTGGTATAGGATCTAGTGTCTTTTGGAATGGTCAGCAAATATTAATTGTGACCAAAATTGTTGCAGCATAATGCTATCTGTAATGGAAAGGGGCCCTCTGGCCCCCTTCCCAAAGAAACTCTGCTCTGGCGAAAATGCTATAGGAGCAAATCTAAATGAAAAAGTGCAAATAGGAAAATCTTTGCCATAAAATTCGCCGATAACACGACGATATTCACGGTTTTATTTTGACATGTAAAGCCTGTTCTTCTTAAAGTTAATTCACCGGTCTTCATAAAGAGTACGAAAATACGTTTGTCAGAAATTGTCAAGGATTATTTGTTTGAAAAGAAAGCGGAGGGGGTGGAGGTAGGATGTTGAGATATTTAAAGACAGGTATCAACTAAGCATGTGGACTAGAGGCAATACTTAGTTGTTATTAACGTACCCACCGTGGCCAGTAGTATACAGGAAAGTTATGAAAAGCGCGGCATATTGTAGTCGGAGCGGTGTAGTACCGACACCTGGTAGCTCTTCCGCGTGCCCGCCGGTGAAGTGCTGGGATGCATGCAACCTCCTGACGCTTTGGTGCATAAGAAATAAGAGAAGAACCTTACATGTCGTTTATTGGTCAGAGCCAGAGGCTCTCGACCCATAACCTTTCTTAGTGACCGGTCATTGCGTTCCTGCTGAAAGCGTGCACTGACCTTTCCACACCATGTTTATTTCCCTCAGCCAGTTTTGCCACGGGCGTTGGACTTTTGTCTCACTGCAACATCAGCGCACTTGCTAAACTTGTTATTATACCCCCCCCCNNCCCCTCCATTTTCCTGCCCGGAAATAAAAATCTTCTTGGTTAGCTACATCATTGTGTCGTTTATATCTTATATTAAGAGTTTCTACACTACGTTTTTTTTTTTTTATTCCCTCGATGAATGAGTAAACTCAAGATCTATATCAATGGCTCCTGCACCCACAATATGTATGTTGATGATAACTGTAACTTGGTGGACCTAGATTAGTATATAAGATGACTTGTAATACACACGCTGTTGACATTGCTGTTACTCAGCATATCGCTGCTGCCAAACAGACTATTATCAACTGCCAAATGCACTTTTACTACTGCTTCTGCTGATTTTGCTACAATAACAGCAGCTGCTGCTGCTACTACAGCTTCAGCTGGAGACAAAAAATTTCCCCTCTCTTCTCCCCCCCCCCCCCCCCCCCCCCCCCCCNCCCCCCCATCTCAAAAAAAAAAATTACAGTGTATATAATTTTCGTTAGAAGTAGAAGTGGTTGTCGTTTTTGTTGTGGCAATGCCAACAGTAGTAGTAGTAGTAGTAGTAGTTTGTGTTTTACGGCGTGTCAGCACGATTACGGCTATATTACAGTAGTAGTAGTAGTAGTAGTAGTAGTAACAGTAGTAGTAGTAGTAGTAGTAGTAGTAGTAGTTGTGCATAGAGTAATAATAGTTTATTTATTGACAGTATTTATTGTTGTTATTTTTGAGAGCTAACAATTGCAGAAGCAGTAGTGGTAGTGCTGGTAATGAATGTAGTGGTGTTGGGATTGTTAGTTGATAGAAGCAGCGATGCTGGTGGGGCAGATTTGTTGGTGATGTGATATTGCTTGTAGTGCTGGTGATGGTGATAGTAAAGTGTCTTTTGGGGTAGTCAGCAAACGTTCATTGTAACTAAAATTGCTAAACTTACCAACGCAGAACATGCTTTCAATAGTGGAAAATGTCTTCTAAGTCTCCAGTAAAGGGACGTCACTCCAAGGGAATGATGTCGTATGAGCAGGTCTAATAATAGTGCGTTATTAAATATATGACAAGATTTTACTTTAATACCTTTCTTCCTAATGAGCGGATTGATTCAGCATTGTGGATGGATCCTCAGACCAGTTTGCCTGAACAGGAATTATTCTTTCTTTCTTCTTTATTCGTTGTAAAACTTTTGCTTAGTAAACATTAGTAGAAAGTCGCAAAACCACTTGGTCAAACATTTCGTACTTGTCCAGCAGCGAGACGTGAAAGGGAAAAAAAAGAGAAAAAAGAGAAGCATCACTGTGTTGCACTTCGGTTATTTGCATCCTCTTTCCCGCAAAAAGAAGATAACAGATGGAGAAATTATACTAGACTATGAATGTTAGTATGTCTGTCTTTATGTAATGACTTGAATCTTTGTAGATTCTTTGATGAAAATAGAAAATGGATAAATTAGGAATTCTGTTCATTTTCTGATAAATGCAGCAGAGGTCAGATTTCGTATTTGTGAACAATCTGGACTCTTTCTGGGTGCTGTTGCTCCTCATTGCGCCTCAGCATGTCCTAGATAGTAGATCCCTGTGATTCCATGAAGCTTGGAGACCAGCAGAGAGTCAAAGAGGTCATCCTTGAAAATTTGCGTCTCTCTGATATTACATAGAAGTACCGTTTTCGACAATTTAATGAAAATGTGTTTGCTCCTCTGTCTTCATGACCTCCCGCAGAAAGAATGACGGACCGCAGTCTTTTGAACTGAACACTTACAAACACCATTGCCTATTGCTTTCACAGGACTGGCTTGACGATTATCCGTGCTGTTAACCCGTGCGGCGGTTATCAGGTCTTGTTACGAGCCATTGGTGGTTGGGATTTTCTTCTCGTTGCTGCTGAAGTCGTTTTATAGCAAATACAGAGAAGTCCATAGCTCTGACTATTATGAGATATAGGTGAGGGGTTACATTATTATTTTTTTCTTAGGGTTTGTAATATTATTTTGGCTTATAATACGCATTGTTAATGTGCTACTTTATAACATCAAGATTAGCTGCTTCCTGTCCTGGCAAAGTTGTTAGCATTTCTGATTTGCACAGCTGAGGGTGATGACAGCAGAGAAAACATTTTAAAATGAATTAGGAAAGTCATAGGTGAAATCGAAAGTATGTATAATCATAGATCTACTGCACAAATACGTAAACCCATGAAACCATTCAAACTTTATCCACACGAATAAGGACTGGGGACCTTAAAGCTCCCAGATTAATGCTATGTAATACAAAAGTATTCGAAAACTACGTTCGGGCGTACAGGTCGCAAGCTCATCTAGGCTACATGCTAACTGTCATTGTACTGATAGAGGTGTAAACTGGTTACTGGCTTGCATAACTGTCACCCTTGTACCGTTGGCAGACCCATAGATGCTCAGTCCTCTGCAGTAAATGACTATGGTGTAGGTGCCGATGGTGCCGGTCGCCATTTGTTTGTGATCCCTTCCTTGTAACCGTTCCTTTTGACTTGGCCTGGCCCTCTGGTAATCACAAACTCTTGCAGTCTGAGGGCTACCGCCTCCTCGATTGGTATGTCTGCGGATAACAGGCGATCTTTCAGAGACTTTACTATGTCTACCTTATCCATCAGTAATGTACCCACCACAAGGACCTCAGCCACCAGCCTATCAGTTCTTTCATTATCGTAGACCCTAGCATGTCCTGGATAGTAGATCCCTGTGATTCCATGAAGCTTGGAGGCCAGCAGATAGTCCATCCACTCCTGCCACAACCATCCGTTTAGGACCTATTGGAGCATGGGTTGCGAGTCTGTCATAATGACTGCCTTTACAACTATGGTCCCAAAGAACCACCTCACAGCCGCAGTGACTGCCTCCACCTTCATTCTCTTATTGGAAGTAGTCGTTGATTACTCTCCACTCTACTCTGTGATGACCCTGCCTCTCACTCACACTGAGAGGCTCTACCTGATAGTTTGCCACTCAGCACAGACCCATCAGTGATTACCAAAACATCGTCGTAGTAATGTAGTTATTAGTAATGAGTTACTTGATCTCGAGGTCGGCCCGCCCAGGGAACCACTCCCTGCACTCCCTGCCAAGGGTGATGCTTATTTTCCGATTTATGACATTATTTTATCCGCATGATTTATTCACAGTTGACCCATTCCTCTCCTTTGACTAAGTCTTCGACTGAGGGGACCAGAGCAATAGTATTTATCTACTTGTGCCATCCATAACATCAGTGTTGATGTCAGCAGTGTTTCCATGTAGTGAATATCTCTTACTGCCCGCAAGTAACCTTGGCCTGGGTAAGATGGGTCTAAATTTTATGACATGAATCCCAGTAAGTGGCTCATTGTCGCAATAGGAGTATCTCTGGTGCACCTCAAAACGATGCGCATCCCTTCATTCTGGATACATTTCAGTCGATCACAATTGTTGGAGACAGCGTGAGGATCCCAAGCCCATACTTGACCAACGCCAAGACCAAGCGATGGTGCAGAAGAGCCAGTTGTCGCTATTCCAGGATCATATCTGCTATTTATTTCAGCGTTGCCATACCTCGCTTGCATCTCTGAATTATTCGCTCCACATGGTGCCTAATGGGACATGCTGCAATCAACGGCCACCTCAAGATATTTCATTCTGTTGCATCTTCAATGTCATGTTCCTGGTAGGTGATGACGTGGAGATTAGCTAAGAGTATGTGATTACTTAAAGAGCACCACAAAACGCGCACCTTTTGTGGGTTGTCTTGTGAACTAGATTCATCACACCACATGAATGCTTGTGATCATCTCCAGCCTATTTGGGCTAGTATTATAATATGTGAGGATATCGTCACAAACGTCAATGTCCTCCCTGGACCATTACGTTGAATCCTTGTCGCCTTTGTAGTGCAGATGTTGAACGGCAAAGGTGAAAGAGTGGTTCCTGTGGCAATCCTGGACATATAATGGGCGCAGACATCAATGATCCCAATCGAGAGGACTTTTCTCGCCACCAGAGTAGTTGCCACCCAGTTCACAAGCCATATATCCCTGTCCACATATACTGATATTGCAGTCCATTAAGGAGTATATCGAAGTCTCGAAGTCCACTTTTATGTAAGCATCCTCCATGTCGATGCCCTGAGTTATAAACTATAAACCAAAACATGGGACTACTTACATTAGTGTAGACCTACAGTATGATAAATGAGTTGTAATCTAAAGAGTATTTAACCTTCTTCCTCCAAAACAGACAAAATAACATCAAACTGGATGCAGCCATATTTTTACTCGAAATAACTAATAATATGTGTGCTTGGCCTTAACCCCTTCCCACATTTAATTATTTCCTACATATATTTTGAGTAGTCAGTAGTGATGCATTCTTTAGTTTTGAAGTGTATCTTTCTTGCTTCTTTAATGACAGAGGATGATATTCCTGTGGTGAAGTATATTTGCAGAGGAACACAGACAATTTTCAATAGTCTCACTCACTGAGATGAATTGGACGAGGTGTTGATAGCCTTTGTTAGTTCCCTGGAGAAATATGCAACTGTCAGCTGTCAAGCACATTTATTTCCCTACAAAATGGTACCAGTGTTGCTGAAATATCTGTCTTAGATCATTCTTATGACCCAGTTTAGAGTTTGATACCTCTCAAAATAGCCAGTTCTCTTTATGGCATACCCTGGCCTACTTTGAAAGCTCCCAGAAAGAGACAAGAAAAAAAAAAAGAACGAGAAAAAATATTTTTTAAAAAAAGCGTGTGTCATGTAAACTGAGTCTGCAGCACGTAGGTCTAGACTGGGGAGTGGGTGGGAGGGGGAGGGCTGGGGAGAGCCTCAGGGGGAGAGGAAGTTTAAAAGACTGTCCATATAGCCTAGATGACCCCCGTCGACCGCCATGATGTAAACATTGTGTTTCTAAGTGGACACATGCCAGGTAATAGCTGCTGCTTAAGGTCTTCGGCACCTATTGTTTTTTTCTTCTTTTGGCCCTATTAACATTTTGTATTATTCTACATATACCACTGTGATTTCGGGAAATTTCTTCCATGGAGGTTACAATGCTTCGTTTGCCCGATCTGTGAGCGGGAAGAAAAAAAGGAAAAGGGGGGGGGGGGGGGGGGNGGGGGGGGGGGGGGGTCAGCGCCCAAAATTTTTCACAAATGTCTTTCGAAAGAGGTCACCTTGAATTCTGATTGGTCCCCAGTTTTTCATTTGGTCATTTTTGACCGCGTGCGAATACATAGGCCTACACACTTTTTTTTTAATCTAGAAGGTTCAAACTGTACCTAAAACTTTAAAATTGGATGCTTTATTTAGATCACAGGTCATTTTACATATTTCTACACCCGGACACTGGTTGGCAGGGCCCCCCAAAAGGGGGATTTTATATATTAGCGGATTTATTGGGTTGTACACAATGAGTGATTTGTCCCTCTAATAGGTGTCAAAAACCTTAAGTTTTGTAGACAACACACCTAGCTCGATTTAACCGACCCGAAGGCCATTTCCCTACCCGATCGTCATTTCCTTGATCGCCATTTTCTCAAAAGAGTTATCGGGTCATATAAGACCCGCTCACCAGTGGCTCTGAGTGAGTAATCGGGTCTTATAAGACCCAAACACCGGCGCATGTAACTAAAGTCGATCACTAGTGCATGGGTTAAACACATTTCGCTAAGAAGTCCTATGACAAAACGGTGTTGACTTACGGACCATACTTGAATATTCACATTCAACATATTCTTTCAGCCTGTTGTTGTCTTTGTAAATTCAATGCATTGCTTCGTGGCCTTTAAAAGTGGACACGCACGTCAAAAGTAATTTTTCGTTTTCCAGTACTCTTTCTTTTTATATCAGGATCGGGATCTGTTTCTCTCTCGGAATTATCTACGGTGTCTACAGAACCACTTTTCCGAAGAAATAGCATCGTTCTCATACCTCGCGCGTGTGTTTTATGACGCAGTAAGGAGGACCTGAGTAATCAAGATTTGCCCTAGCACCAATAGTTATTCCCCTTTCCAGAGCAGCAGAGGCCTGTGAAAAAAATGATGATGTCACTTAATGTTCCAGGAGCTACGGACACCTCTACTTGACAATGTGTTATTCAGCTTTCATTTAAGATTTTGATTATCCGAATTTAAAAAAAAAAAATATGTTTTACCGTGTAAGCTAGATCTGCTGCTTACAGTGGTATTAAAAGAATCGTACCGACATGCTGTCACCCCTTTGCAGAGCATTGGCTAGACAGCTTGGTCATACGGTGAGAACGAATTTGACGTAAGTTTATCGCCTTACACGCACAATGGATGTAAGAATCCGGACTTGGCATTAAACAAACATGAGGGTTGCCTTGGACAGGCAGAAACGTTACATCGTGTTGACAGACACTTGAAAGGCTTTTGTATTCGAATAATAGGGTATCGTATCGTTTGACATGGTCTTTAGGATGATTCAGCTTTCCTTTAGGAACCCTCTAAAGAGGTTCATGAATACGTGAGCCATGAGTGGCTAAGGGTCACTTTCCTTAGGTTCCAACGCAGGTGATAGGTCGCCAGGGCCCGACAAGAACCCATACTTTCTGACACTAAATTTTGTCTGAGGGCCCTAGTGGGCCTTGTAGTGGACGATGACATTACTGGCCACGTGGGTAAGCGTGAGGGTAGATAAGGAGACGAGTTACGAGGACACAACAACGATGATGATGAAACGAAGCTCTTGCATCAACTGATGATCACGAGATTTATTGAACATCGATAAGTATTGATGGAACATGTATTATTGGTATCCAATACAAGGAAACAAAGACTGCAGACTTTAAACTGCTCTGACTGACGAGGTGATTTTAGGAAAAAACAAGTAAACGATCCTACATCTCTGAAGGTTGGCGCGTGTCTCCCTGAAAGAAACACATACTGTAATTAACCGATCTAACACCTCTGAGGGTTGGCGCGAGTCAAAAGCTGACCAAGCTCAAAGACCAAAGACGGGCACCCAACCAACCAATCATAACTTGTTGTGGTACACTCGCCAATCAGATTCCTGTTTACCCCAAACAATGCATAACAATACATATTTCAATTTTACTGACCAGTCAGTAGGTCAGCGCGGAAACGCACATCTAGCCCTATTACATCAACAACTACGCCAGATGGCCACAGAACGAAAGGATGCCAGACTTTCTGACGCCGATGAACCGCGAGGCTGGGCACGAGTGACGAAGCTTGCAATGCAAGTTACGTCAACGGTCAACACAAAGCATTGAAAACATATCGACGAGAAAGCAAGGGGGGAGGATGGGAGNCTCAGAAGAGTTGAATTATAAAGTAACTCGTTAGTACCCCTTCCTTACTGGGGGTCGGGCTGTCATGTACAGTATTTCCCGAGATAGGTGGATGGGGGTAACCATGTGCGCAACAGTGATCTACATCCTTAAAGTAATACTCAAACTCTATGAGCGGCCTAGCCCGCTCACAAATATTACGGTTGTGTTTGTTGCCTTTAAGCTTTTTCTATGAATACGCTTCTTTAATGATTATATTTTCACATTAAAATTTCATATTATCCAACTATTCATGTTTGAGAAACTTATCCCCTATCGTTTATTTCAAAATTGTTTTTGAAGAAAAGTTTTAATACAGACACGGGATCGATGGAAACGCTTTTTTTTTTTCTGTAACGACAAATTGCTTTAAGGGGGGGTGCGTCTCCTGGGAGTGAAATTGTGAATGCTTGAACTAGGGACTTTTTAAGCTTTAGATTCAGATTCAGCATGGTCAAATTAGAGGAAAAATGTGGATTTTTGTTTTGTTTTGTGTACGGTTACCATGGCAACGCCGCCATATTGGATTTCGTGTGTTGAAAATGAGCTATTTTCAAAAGCCTAAAGCTCCTAGAGTTTTGAATGTGATCATTTCAAATTTTGTACACTTATAAAATAGCTCTATAAAAATAATAAAATGCATACAATGTCAGTAAAAAAATTTTGAAATATGTGTGTTGACGGATGTGTATTTTTCTCAATTTTCCACCAGTTAATCGACTTTTTTCCAAAAACGTTAATTAAATCTAGAAAAAAGGATGCATTTTATTGAAACACATTTTATGGGATAGATTCCAAATTTGAAGTCAGTCGTTTTAGAAATAAAAAAGCCTTAGGGAAAAAAGTGGAGAAAAACATTTTGAGAAAAACGCATTTGAAGTTTTGATAGCGCGTTTATACAAGGCTAAGATGACCATCTAGAGGTGCCCTTTCAGGGCATAAAACGGATGCTTCTGGCCTCAAAGGTTATTTTTCTCATAGCAGAAGAGGTCAAAGTGTCTAAAAATACC
>JAWQUT010000245.1:26642-46627 GCA_033807755.1 Ellobium chinense
AGGCTGGAATCCATGCTCCCCCCCCCCCCCCCCCCCCCCTTAAAAGCCTTTGCTAAATTGAAAAGCAATCCATTTAGCGGAAAAAAAAGATATAATAAAAAATACCACGTATTCATTTATTCCCTATATTGACCTAATAGATGAAAACAACAACAACAACGAAAAAATATCCTCAGTACATCATGTTCGTAGCCAGGAGAGCTCGCAATGAATGTATCGCTTTCACAATCTCGGGTCACGCGAGGAATTGATTACTGTGATGTCGTTCTAGACACCGTTCCCGCGCATGATTTTTTTTTCGACTATTCTTTGGTAATTTGATTTCCATGACTTTCAGTTTTACATAGTGGTTCTCAATCAAAATATGATTGATGGTTGTGGTTTTTTTGCATCTAAAGACTACATTCTGGAAGTGGAACTTCCCTCGTGTATTGCAGAGTTTCGTAGTTTAGGTGTACAAAGCAGTCGGCTATGTTTGCTATTTTATAGCAAAGTTTGAACTCTGCTCTGCAAAATTACCAGTATCATGTTCAGTCTGAGAATACCCCTGATGCTGCGAAAGAATGTAATGCGAAATATTGCCACCTCCAAAATATTCTTTAGATTTGGCACCCTCTGTAGGGGTCTGTTTAAGGTCAGGAGGTCTGTTGGGATCTGTCGGGGTATATTGGGTTGTGTCAGGTTCTGAAAGGGATTGTCGGGGTGTGGGGAGGGGGGAGGGAGAGGGAATCTGTCGGGGTTACATGTTCTATTGGGGTCTGTTGGGGTCTGCTGGGATCTATCATGGTCTGTTTAGTCTGTCAGGGTCACAGGAGTCTATCGTGGTCTGTTAGGATCTGCTAGGATCTGTTGGGGACTGTCGGGATTTGTCAGGGTCTGTTGAGGTCTTTAATGTTTAGGTAGTCTGTTGGGGTCTTGTAGCGAGCAAGCGCCGATCAGTATAGGCGTATAGTGAAGAGGCAATGAACACAATAGCTTCTCCTTAGAAACGCCACTGACGTTGCTACACAAACCAAGTCTGCTGTGCAGGAAACAGAATATTTCTTTATTGGTAACAAGGTGTAACCAGCAAATAATCCACTGTGCACAGACTATAACTGCCAACTCTCTCTTACTCTCTCACTCTCGTGCCCTGTATAATAATTTCAGTAGAAATTCTGGAAGAAATGACGTCATCAGCATACGATGCGCCCAAACAAACATGCTAGTCTAGAAGGTACGAACAGCAACTTCTAGACTACTTAGAATCAAAACATGCCGATCGCGGCCCCACTCGAACCTTTGGGAAGGCTAATACTGCGTTTACTCAAAGCATCCCTCCCGAAACTTCGGGAAGGCTAATACTGTGTTTACTCAAAGCACTATACGGTCGAGCTGACCTTGATACTAGACAGTCTCAATACTAGCGGGCGGGACGGGTGCGCAAAGCACTACCGCCCTCGTTAAAAGAGAGGAAAAAAACAAACTGATCCCAACAAGGTCAGCAACTACTAACTGCAACATTCTCGAATCGTGGAGGACCGGAGCCGCGGTCCAGAACCGTCGCGTAGAGCTGAGAATAAAAAGGTGGTGGGGGGGGGGGCACTAGACCAAACAAACAACAAGCATCACAAATGTTACACAACCCCCCTTTTAATTTAAGTTGAGCATATCTAGGATCAACTAAGAATAATAAGGAACATTTGTGGGCCAGCTATCTGACAAAATCTTTGCCCGCTCTACATGACTATTAAGCTAATAGTTTCCATATCAAAATCAATACATTGACCAACAGCAAAATATTGAAATGAGGTATATTCATTATGCAAATGTAGAATGTACAACCATGAAAATAAAAATACAATGCTTAAAGTTTCTGGGACATACAATCCCATACAGTGGGAGTATAACCAACAGACAACTGCGCAGGGTCACTTCCACATCCAACCCGTATGATCAAAAGGTTAAAATACATTACCATAGTACATTTTACATCATGATCAAACAATTCGAGAATTCTTAGGTCCTAAGACCCAAAGAAATGTACCATGCACAATGGTTGTTACAATAGTCTAAAAATAAACTGCAGTGGTACAATATGGTTCCATGACAACTACAACGGTGTATGGTCATTAATACCCGACTGTCTCTCATAACACCAAATTAGTCACCCACACGACTCAGAAAATCAGCACCGACATTATCTTTGCCTGCCACATGCTGGATTCTGAATCGGCAAAACTGGAGGAATAAACTCCATCTTAACAGCTTTGGACTGACAAACTTGGCTGTGTTCAAGTACTCTAAGGAGTGATGATCAGTTTGTAGCACAAACTCCTTTCCATATAACTACAATGCAAACTTCTTCACAGCCCAAACAATAGCTAGACACTCACGTTCGGAGACCGAGTATTTCATCTCACAGGGCGACAACTTACGACTTGCATAGGCTATGGGATACAATTTTCCACCATTATTTTGCATAAGAGCAGCACCCAGACCTCGATCTGAAGCATCAGTTGACAGTATAAAATCTTTGGAGAAATCAGGTAAGCGCAAAACAGGCCTAGACACAAGGCTATTCTTCAAAGATGTGTATGCCTTTTCTTGAGCTTCACCCCACTGAACAACATTAGGTTTACCTTTTCTGAGCAAGTCCGACAATGGCGCTGCGATGGCCGCAAACTCGTGATAATATCCAACTAGCCCCAAGAATGATTTTACATCTTTCTTAGTGTTGGGTCTGGGGGCATCTCTTATCTTGCAAATATTGTCATCCAAAAGACTTCCACATGTTCTTCAAATGTCTCCGTGAATACTAGTAGATCGTCTACGTATGCTGTCACCCTGTCCATGCCCTGAATCAGAGGCTTCACAACTCTGTTCAAGGTGGCTCCTGACGAACTCGTAATGTTCACCTATGGTCACGAATGCACTACCGCCCTAGTTAAAAGAGAGAAAAAAACCAAAATGATCCCAACAAGGTCACTACTAACGAGCTGAGAATAAAAGGGNTGACGTCATCATCATATGACACTAGAGCAAACAAACAACAAGCATCACAAGTGTTACAGGCCTGTTGGGGTTTTTATGGGTCACGTGGTCTGTCGGGATCTACTGGGGTCTGTCGGGATCTGATGGAGTCTGTCAGGATCTGTCAGGGTCTGTAAGTGTCTGTCAGGGTCGCGGGATCTGTAGGGATCTCTTGGGGTCACATAGTCTATCGGGATCTGCTGGGGACTGTCGGGGTCTAGTGGGGTATATCGGGGTCTGTTCAGTCTTGCTAGGATCAGGTGGTTTATTGGGGTCTTTTAAATCTGTTCAGGTCTGTCGGGTTTTGTTGGGGTCTGTCAGATTCAGGGAGATCTGTTGGGGGCTATCGGGATCTATTAGGCTCACATGGTCTGTTGAGGTTCTTGGGATCTACCGGGATCTGTAGGGATCTGTTTAGATCTATCGGGGACTGCCGAGGGCTGTCGGGAGTGGGGCCTCTTTTGGGATCTGTTAGGGTCTGTAGGAGTCTGTCAGGATCTGTTGGGATCTATTAGGGGGTGTTGGGGTCTGTCAGGATCAGGATGTCTGTTGGGGTTTGTCAGGGTCATATTGTCTATTGGGGTCTGTTGAAGTCTAACGTGATCTGTCGGGATCTGTTGGGTATATCAGGAGTGGAGGGTCTGTCGGGATCATTCAGGTTCGGGAGGTCTGTTGGGATCTGTTCTGGTCTGTCAGGGTCTGGTGGGATCTTTTGAGGTCGGGGGTCTGTCAAGCTTTGTTGGAATCTGTCAGTTTGTCAGGACCTGTCAGGATCTGTCAATCTGTCAAGAGTCTGTCGGTTTGTGAAGATCTTTCAGGGTATGTCACCGTGTGTGGGTCTCTCAGGGTCTGTCATTCTGTCAAGGTTTTCCTGTTTGTCATTTTGTCACTCTTTCTGACCCCAAACACACACCCGGTGCGACATTGACGGCGCAAATCGTCGAAGATGCATTCGATTGCAGGTAGTGACATTCCTAGCACAAATTGTCACCGGCGATAATTTGTGTCGTAACTGCCCTAGCGATAATATCTTGCACACCAGGATTTTTACACTGAACTGTCGCTGTGTTTTTTTCCATCGAAATTGTTAGCCTTAAAACTTATCTCCGTGAGGGATAATTTCTTGAGGTATAGCAGCTACAATTCCTAAGCCATAAATGTTCCTTTGTTATGGAGGGTCCTCAGTTTGTGATAAAAATACAAACCACGCTCTTATCAAAATGATTCAACTTCTGTGTACCTTAGACCCGATGTTACTAAGCCTAGAGCATATTGTATCGTACATGGTGATTAGCGATGGAAAGAATATAATGTGGAGCTAACCAAAATTTATATATATGTGTGGTGTATGTGTGTGTGTGTGCGCTCGCGCGTGCGCATGTGTTTAATTCGAACATTTATTCTTCGCTTATAGGGAAGGGTGGGTGGATAATTTGAAAATGAAGAAAACAAGTGAAGTGGATTTGAGCAAACGTAGCGAAGTTGAAATGGAAAAGTGTAGAATCTTATGCAATTTAAACGCCAGTACCGACATTAAGAACATGGGTACCTTAAAAATAGTCTCTAGCCTCCATTGCAGGCACTGGTGAATTGCTAGAAAAGCTCGGCCTTTGCATTCATATACATGCCTGGACAGAGAAGCCAGTGACGACGGCATAAACATCGAGACGAGACTAGCTGGTATTTGTAGAAAACTACATTCAGTAGGTCTTCAGGAGCAGCAGGAAGGTCCTTTAGCATTAGGAGCATTCCACTTTCTGCCTCATACAATGAGATTCATATTGTCTGATTCCCCGTATCACTCTTTTGCTTGGTAGCCTTTCAGCAGTTGTGTTTGAACGCATTTGATGTTGTGGCATAATCTATAATGCTACTGTTGTTTTCTTAATAGCAACCTTTATGACACAATTTTATGTATTGCGCTTCCTTTCCTTTCGTCGGCTTCATCTTCTCCTAAAATTACAAACAAATTACTTTCTTCTGCCTTCTGTCATACGTTGATGTTTTCAAAAATGCACTTTCAAACCGCGTGATTCTCCCGACCTGATTAAATGACTCGGCCTTGCTACTTACAATTATTTGTGTGTTTGTACCGCAGCCGCAGTCTAATAAAAGGCAGACAGATAAAAATGGCTCTGCTTATGTTTCCACCAATTATTGCTTGCAGATGTTGTAGTTCCACACTTTCCATTTCTTCTTTGCCATACATTACTTAGGCACATGTTTTTGATTGCAAGACAAGATTTACATGTAAGGTACATGATGAGAAGATCTATCTCTTCCTCAACGAAACGACTACTGTTGCTGTCAGATTGGCCACCAGAACAACTGTTTCTATTACAAAGACGTCAGTATTACCGGAAGTATGTGTTACAGGCACCCACTGTGTTGCAGATCATAGACCTTTCTCATGGAATATTCATGAGCAAGCACGGCGTCGGATTCACTTCCGGTGACCAGTACACATGGCTAGAAACTGTTGTGCTTCGCGATGCGAGGCTAGCTCTGATCGATGCAATGACCTTACGTTACACAATATTGCTTACGATGAAGCTTTCAAGTGTCTGTAAAGTGCCAATATGAGTAGGGACCCCAGAAAACTGTTTCAGGTGAATTGATATGAAACAGGGCAAACTGGCAACATAGGAATTGCAGCCACATGGTGCAAATGAATTTCTTGCCAGATAGTTTTTACCGAGTGGAGCTAAACTTATTAAAATCAATTTATGAGTGTTTCAGGACATAGGGCATGGCAATAGAGCAATTCTTTCATAATATTTCTCTTCCCCGAACTTGTGTTGCGCAATTTCACTATATAACCATATCCGAAATATGTCTGTCTCATCGCCAGATGACGATTTCTCTCTTCCACTATATTGAAACAAAGGTAAACCGGAAGTTACCAATGTCTCCTCCCCAAAAATAGCTCGAGAATCACGTGATCACCGTAGCTCATTAAGAAAGGTCTATGGCTAGGCAAATCAAAGAAAGCTGGCTTATTTTCCTGGTTTCTCAAGGGAATAAAAAATCGTCTTTGAAACGAAGACCACCTGGTGGGAGGTGGGGAAAGGAAGAGGGGAGATAAATTTGAATGTTAGGCGAAAATCGGATTTGATTTGTTTTATTATTCATTTGAATTCTTTGTGTTTTTGGGGTCGCTGTAGCCAAAGACAATTGCAGCTCCTGATAATGGCAATGAAGTAGTCAGAGCAGATCCAGGCAGTATCTGTGTAAGGTACAGGCTGAGGCCATGGGAGTTTTTGTAGAAGCCATCATCTGGCAAGCATATATCGTTCATGTAAATTCGTGGGGCTTAGTTCTGGCATCGCCGTTTCGTACTGACTCCACAAATGGTTAAAGTTAGACAGCGGACTTTTGTTTGTGGGACGCATCATAAGGAATGGTTCAAAAGTGCAGGCGGACGAAGACACATCCTGGATCTAAATATGGATACCGAACTACTGAAAGTCTCTGAAACAGTAACCGAGGGTCACTATTTTGCTTTCAGTTAGCCAGCTTGGAAGCTAACGTCTTCACTTTGTACATTCTTTTAAAAGTGAATGTTGACATCTTCTGAACTACCTGGCTGGATATGACTACTTAGGCGTGTTCAGTGTCGCCCCAATATCCTACTGTCTTGCCAGTCACAACATTCCGGACACTTCCATCGGTGGAAAATTGGTGGCTTGTCATGAAAAAAAAAAAAGGTCATTCGGGTACTGACACCATTGGCATCTTTCTCCATGCAAGGTGTAACTGTCTCTTTATGCTTTTCGCTTGTTGCGGTTGAGGTGCCTTATAGTTGCGCATCCCACCATTTAGCTCGGCATACATAGATGCCGATAACAGCCATGGGTTCTGGTGGCCTTATCCACCTCCCTAAATTTTTTGTTAGACCGCCACTAGCTTTCGAAGGGGCTTCAGACTCTTGCAGAACTCTACTTCATCACTCAGTTTCCTTTAATCTTTGTTATCATGTTCTGGGAATCAGAGATGATCACTGCTTGCCTGACCTTCTGCCTCACCAGCCACCCTATAGTCTCTCTTGCTGCTTCCGATTTCAACTCTAATGCTTGACAGGATCTGTCTGTTCCAGCACTACGTGTTCTGTTGTTATCTTATCCATACAAGTTAAAAAACTTCAAGGTCCACCCGGTCAGTCCCGGCACTTGTCTTCCCTTGGTTTGACAAAACTGTTCATTGTCAGCCCTGCCTTGATCCATTCCTTGCCTTCAGAGATACCCGCCATTTGAATAAACTTAGCTTATTGTGACGTCTGTCTGAGCCACCAAAGATGAACCTTTTTTTGCAAATGGTGACCTTTCAACTGCTCTTTGACTCTGAACGGAGTGCGGATGTCCGCAACCCGCACGGGGCAGTACTTTTCACTTGTGCTATGACATAGCGATCAGTAATGCTTGGCAGACCCAGATGGAATATCGTGAGTTCGATAGGAGTGTCTCGAGTGCATCCCAGTACACGCATTTCTGCATCTGAATACGTTTCATTCTTTCTAGCTAAGACTTTGATAGAGTCAGCAGGCAATGGCCATAATCTAGTCTTTGCTTTCAGGCAATTCGATTTCAGGCATCCATTGCTAATTATTTCTCGTGGCAAAAATCTCACAATGTCTTTCAATTTGGCTATAAAGTGACAAATTCAATCCACACCGTGTAACAAAAGCTACTTGTAATGATGTTTCAGCGCTGATTTTGGGTGTGATTAGGGCGTCGTCTATGCACCGGTGCATACAACACAAAATTACCCTGATGTAAATCAAGTGTGCGAAATTGGCCGTTTAAAAATTAAAAACAAAATTCTTCCGAACGGTTGATATTGATAGACTTTTAGTATGGCAATGACCTTTAATGCAGTCCTTATTTATAATAATATGCGTATTTGGAGCATCACATTGTCAGTATATTTTAAATAGGAGTAAGTACATAGAATATAGAACTTACGTACATTCTCGCTGCTTTAACACAAACAATTTCATTATGTCAAATACAAATAGGGCTAATTTTCTAACTACTGCATAATTTCCATTTTCAAAGAGTTCTTTTGTCTTAAAGAAATTTGGGCGGCTATAATAATATGCTTTTAAACAGAATGTATGTTAGTCTGCTAGATAAGGGCAAATAAATACATAGTGGAATTCATCACCCACCTCACCATGGTATAGACTACATTTTCTTTCTTCAAACGTAAGTGATTTTCATCTTCCCGTTTCAACTGACAAACGGCGGTTGAAGAGTCAAGCTAATAGCTGGGTGTTTCGACAAATCATCTCAAGGGGAATTTAGTTCAGGTCGAGTTTTTATGGCTTTATAGAAACGTGCATTGCTTTTACTTACAATTTCGGCATGCCAGCAGTCTACTAGAATTCTTAACGCACACTTAGCGCTAAAAGTTGTATGACTTATCCATGCACCCGGCATATCAACTTCCAGAAGAGCTGCTTCTACGAAAGTTAACCAGCTAGCTTTAAATGTGTTGTTTTAGTAACAACAAATTTTGGTTTTGTTGCCCAGGTAAAGTCCAGACCAAAAGTTTCAGAACTGGCGATTTTATGTTGACTCTCAGCGGTAGTAGTCCTGTTTGCTCAGTCTCATATTCCAAGATGTCTTATTACTAACATTCAGCAACAGTCTACAAAAATCGATTTGCACCGTCTGTAGTATGTCTGTTGGTTTTTTCCAAACCCTCAAATTTCACAACCAAGGCTGGAATGACTAGTGCTTTTAAAAGATGTATAGTACAAGTACAACTTATTGAAAGTCTCAATGTTTTTGCTTTTGCCTAATACTGCATGCATTGCTTTTGTACCTTTTTCTGCATAATATTTTATCGATTTTGCATATCTCTTGTTTTGACTTAAAGTGACTCCTAGGATTTTATTTTCTTTGACGATTTCCAAACACTTGCCTCCTATCATGAATGGAATATTGGTACTGTTGCGGCCAAAAATAATGGGTTTTTTTTATTTTTCAACATTTAATGTCAATTTCCACGTTTTGCAGTAGTCGTTTCAGGTGTTTTCCTGAGATCTGCTGGGCTTTCTGAAAAGAAAACTGTTTCATGAGCGTAGAGCAGTGTAAGCAATTTTAAGTAAACTTTCGGATTTTCATCGTCCTTAATCGTCACTTCCATGCATGCAGCTTCTCAAGATGAGTTTAGAGGGCATTCAGATAAGTGTTCAAGAGCATGCCAATAGGTTTTCGCCTTGTCTTACCCCGGTATTGCAAGCGAGTGTTGTTTTGGTGTTGCCTATTTTAATAACCTATTATTCTGCTATCTGCTATTACTCGAAGAAAGGACACACATTAAACATTTATGATTTTTATTATTACAGTTTGCCACAAAAATTTCTCATGTTGCATTTACTTCTGTGTCCAAACTAGATTCCTCCTCCTAAAATCTTCTCTCCAGTTTACATTGAATGTCTAGAGATGATGGCTATAACAACAGATAGTTATTCTCTGCATTGCACTGCACCGCCAATGAAGAAAATAATGAGACTAGGAAAATGTATAAACAGCTTTGCTTGAGACTGTAAGACAAACAGAGCTTTTTAGGGATGAAATCATATGTCTTACAGCCGGTCAAAATGAGGCTAATGTCGTTACACTAGCTACTGAGATTGTAAGGTTCTGTAAGTGAGTGTGGTCATCGGGTGAGACTGCAGACATCTGCAGACATCTAGCACAAAATCATTTCTTTACCCAGAACCAGTTAATATTATGGGCAAATATTTATTTACTGTCAATACATCTGAGCTTTTTTGAGGCTGTTTAGATTATTTCTGTTATATGAATTTGTTTCTCATTTGCGATCCCTATGGATGGGGACGCACCATCAAAACGATCGCATCTCTAGCCAACATAATGCTAGGTAAACTTTGTTTACCTGACGAGAGTACACACACTGAACGTTTATAATTGTTATAACTTGAAGTAATCAAAGTGCGACACATGCCTCATTATAACTAGCTGCACGAAATGTAATTTACTGAGGCTGGTCAAAAGTTTGCACCTTACCTTTTGGACATTACTTACGGACAAAGTGTTTTTTCCTGTTTATGTCGAATACAGTCGCTGACAGTGCACTGCAACAACAACAACAACGACAACAACAACAACAACAACTACTTCTACTACTTCTTCCGCTACAACAACTCCAAGAGCACTGTAACATTTGTGATGCTTGTTGGTTGTTTAGGCTAGTGTCCTCCCTTTCTTTGCTATACGGTCCTGGACCGCGGCTCCGGTCCTTCATGATTCGAGAATGTTGCAGTTAGTAGCGGCTGACCTTGTTGGGATCAGTTTGTTTTTTGCCTCTCTTTTAACTATGGCGGCAGTGCGTTACGCTCTCGTCCCGTCCGCTGGTATTGAGACTGTCTAGTGTCAAGGTCAGCTCAACCGTATAGTGCTTTGAGTAAACGCAGTATTAGCCTTCCCGAAGGTTCGGGTGGGATGCTTTGAGTGAACGCAGTATTAGCCTTCCCGAGGGTTCGAGTGGAGCCGCGATCGGCATGTTTCAATTCTAATTAGTCTAGAAGTTGCTGTCCGTACCTTATAGACTAGCATGTTTGTTTGGGCGCATCATATGATGATGACGTCATTTCTTCCAGAATTCCCACTGAAATTATTATAAAAGGCACGAGAGTGAGAGAGTTGAGAGAATTGGTTGTTATGGTCTGTGCATTGTGAATCATTTGCTGGTTACACCTTGTTACCAATAAAGAAGTATTCAATTTCCTGTACAACGGACTTTGTTTGTGAATTAAAGTAGCAACGTCAGTGGCGTCTCTAAGGAGAAGCTATTGTATTCAGTGCCTCTTCACTACACGCCAATAATGATTGACACCTGCTCGCTACAAGCACCAACAAGCACCGGGCTCGTCCCGGATAGGAACTAAAGTGTTTCATCGGATCTCTTCGGATAGGATCAACTGGAGTATTTGGATAGGATCAACTGGAATTTTTTTAACGGGACTGGAACTGAAGTGTTTCAACTACAAACTGTGCAAGGACATCAGAGTACATCGTTACCTATAAGATGTCGGAATTAATCGCAAGCCTTGGACAAGAAGCCGATGCTCTCGGACTCGAGGGCACAGAGAGGACAGAATATATTAAGGAACGGATGAAGGAAGAGAGAGGAAGGGAAGCGGAAGAGAAAGCTCGTCAGCATGAACTGGAAAAGCTCCGGATCGAAGAGAGAGATAAAGAACGTCAGCATGAACTAGAAAAGCTCCGGATCGAAGCAGAAGCGGCGAATGGAAATTCGCAAGAGCCTACCCTAACAAGGCAGGCGGCTTCCAAACGGCCGAAGTTACCTGCCTTCCAGGATCGTAAAGCTTTGGACTGCTTCTGTCGTCTCTCTATGGATGACGCCAAGGATTACGATAAAGTCAAAGAAGCTCTTAAAAAGAGGTACAGCTTAACTGAAGACGGCTACCGGCTCATGTTCCGACAGTCCAGGCCCGAAGACGGAGAGAATGTTGGCATGTTCATCACGAGAATTAAAAAGTACCTAAATCGGTGGGTGAAGCTATCAAAGACAGAAGAAACCTTCAAGGGCGTAAGGGATCTCTTCATCAAGGAGCAGTTCATGGATGCATGCCCCTCCGATTTGGCTACCCACGTCAGAGAGAAGAAACTGAAGACCCTAGATGACGTGATCAATACAGCTGAGGCATTCCTAGTGGCAAAGGAACAGGCAGCTGAGGGACAGTACCAAGCAACAGAGCCAACCAGCAAGGGCGAGGCCTAATGGCAACACAAGGAATACTCCACAGGTGTGCCAATTTTGTCAGAGGCCGGGACATAAGGCAGCGAATTGTCACAAGAAGGCAAGTGACAAGGGCGAGATAAAGTGCTACGCCTGCGGGAAGCCAGGCCATACAGCAAAACGGTGCCCATCTCAGACGGACTTGGGACGAGGCAAGCCCAGCAAGGCTGGGGCAGCCGTAGTGATGGCCGCGGAAAATGTGTCGTCAGTCCAGGATCTGGAGACGGCTGACACCAACATTAACGTGCAAGCGGTGCTGAGAGACGGGAAACTTCAGTTTGAGGTGCCTGTTACGTGCGGAGGATGCAGTGACGGAAGATCCGTGGATGAATTGAAGCTACCCATGATGAAAGGCTTGATGGGGATCAAGAAGTGGACGTGTTGCGAGACACCGGTTGCGAAGGCATTGTGGTGCAGCGAAGGTTGGTGAGCGACGGACAGCTCACTGGACAGAAGAGGTTGATCGCAAGGATCGACAGTAGTATCTTGGTGGCAGAAGAGGCCATCATTGATGTGGGGACACCTTTTTTCACGGGCAGAGTGACAGCGCTGTGTATCCCAGAGGCCATCTGTGATCTGGTGATTGGGAACGTCGATGAAGCGAGAGATCCTAACGATCCAGACACTACGGTGATGGTGGGAGCAGTGACCACAAGGGCCCAAGAGAAGAAAAGAAGTCAACCCACATTGCTGAAGGTGCCGAAGGAATTAGTGAGACTCCAGGAGCAAGACGAGGCCTTGCAAAGGCTGGAGCAGAAGACTACTCCAAAGATTAAGGGCAACAAGTATGTGCACTTCAACAAGCGGCAAGGAATCCTCTACAGAGTCTTCGAGGACCTGAAGCGGGGTACGGTAATTAGACAAGTGGTTTTGCCTAAGAAGCTGCGGGAGTACGTGATGGGTGTTGCCCATGATTCTATTGTGAGTGGACATCTCGGCGTCAAGAAGACCAAGGACAGAGTTATGAGTAACTTCTACTGGCCTGGTGTTGACGATGACGTCACGAGATACTGTCGCTCGTGTGATGTCTGCCAGAAGACAGTCCACACCGAGGGTGCCGCTACAAAGTATGCCGGTCGTCGACGTCCCGTTTAAACGAGTTGCTGTGGACATTGTGGGACCTATTGACCCCTCGAGCGAAGAAGGACACCGGTATCTGCTGGTGTACATTGACTATGCCAGTCCTTATCCGGAAGCCACACCTTTAAAGCGGATAGATGCGGAGACAGTGGCAGAGGCGCTTGTGAACATCTACAGCCTTTTGGGTATTCCTGAGGAAGTCCTGTCAGACCAAGGAACCCAGTTCATGTCGGATGTTATGAAGGAAAAGAACAGACTACTGGGTGTCAAACAGTTAGCAACCACGGTCTACCACCCCATGTGCAATGGACTAGTTGAAAGGTTCAACGGAACACTGAAGAAGACATTGCGGCGACTGTGTACAGAGCAACCCAGGCAGTGGCACCGTTATATCAACCCGTTGCTATTTGCTTACAGAGAGGTGCCGCAGGAATCGACAAAGTTCTCCGCGTTTGAATTACTCTACGGAAGGAGTGTACGGGAACCCATGCACATCCTCAGGCAGCTGTGGACGAAGGAGGCAGGGCAACCCGAGACAAAGACCAGCTACCAGTACGTCGTGGAGTTACGTGAGAGGCTAGAGGACACCTGGAAGCTGGCGACCGAAGAGCTCTCCAAAGCGCAAGGCAGACAAAAGGCCTATTTTGGCCGAAGTTGAAAGACAGGAAGTTTCGCCCAGGTGATGAAGTGTTGGTGCTTTTGCCCACGGACACCAACAGGCTCCTGGTTCAGTGGAAGGGGCCTTACAAGGTTGTATCACTTGTCGGGATCAACGATTATAGAGTCAAGGTGGGTGCGAAGGAGAAGACTCTGCACGCCAACTTACTCAAAAGGTATGTCCCGAGAGTGAGAGGTGAATCTGAACCAACGACAGATCGAGTAGCTGCTGCGATAACAGCCGCGGAATCGACGGTGGAAATTGGATCTCAGATTGAAGGAGAGTATGACGTGATCCCCCGTGGTGCGGGACCAACCTATATCGACACCAGTCCGCAAGATAGTGATGGAAGCGCTGCGGAAGATGTCAATCCTTTCACCAACGAAAAGTCGAGGACTGATGACATCATGGTCTACGGAAGTCTCGTGACACGGTCTGCTGGTGTGACTGTGGTCGAGGATAGCACGTTAGAAGGCATCAGTACTGGGGATACTGAAGACCTCGCCGACCTGGAAAGCTGGGGTCAGAAGGAGAGCTATAAAGACATGCAGTACGGCATGCAGCAGACCCCGGATCAACGCAAACAACAAGAAGAAGTTGTATGGGAATACCGGCATATATTCACCGATCTTCCTGGATGCTGTCGACTCACTGAGCACCGGGTCGACTTAACGTCGGATGTGCCGGTTCGTCAACGCCCGTATCCGGTGCCGTATGCCATACGTGAGTCGCTGAGGGAAGAACTGCGCACCATGGAAAAATTGGGCATCATTCGGAGGAGTTCGTCGGCATATGCTTCGCCAGTCGTCGTCGTCAAGAAGAAAGATGGCTCTAACTGTATCTGTATTGACTACAGGAAGTTAAACAAGATCACGGTCTTTGACCCTCATCCGACAGCCACCCCATCGGATGTGTTCCAGAACCTGGCCGAGGGAAAAATGTTTTCCCGGATAGACGTCAGCATGGGATACAGGCAGGTTCGAGTTAGAGAAGAGGACGTCAGTAAGACCGCGTTCGTGACCATGGGTGAACATTACGAGTTCGTCCGGATGCCATTCGGGATGATGAACTCAGGAGCCACCCTGAACAGAGTTGTGAAGCCTCTGATTCAGGGCATGGACAGGGTGACAGTATACGTAGACGATCTACTAGTATTCACGGAGACATTTGACGAACATGTGGAAGTCCTGAAGGAACTGCTCCGACGAATGGACCAGGCTGGACTCACTGGAAGACCATCCAAATGCCTCCTTGGGACATTCGAGGTAGATTTTATAGGACAGTCCATTAGTAAGGGAACAGTTGGTCTTTTGGATGACAATATTTGCAAGATAAGAGATGCTCCCAGACCCAACACTAAGAAAGATGTAAAATCATTCTTGGGGCTAGTTGGATATTATCACGAGTTTGTACCCACTTTTGCGGCCATCGCAGCGCCATTGTCGGACTTGCTCAGAAAAGGTAAACCTAATGTTGTTCAGTGGGGTGAAGCTCAGGAAAAGGCATACACATCTTTGCAAAATAGCCTTGTGTCTAGGCCTGTTTTGCACTTACCTGATTTCTCTAAAGATTTTATATTGGCAACTGATGCTTCAGAACGAGGTCTGGGTGCTGCTCTTATGCAAAATGTCGGCGGAAAATTGTATCCCATAGCCTTTGCCAGTCGTAAACTGTCGCCATGTGAGATGAAATACTCAGTCTCCGAACGTGAGTGTTTAGCTATTGTTTGGGCTGTGAAGAAGTTTGCATTGTACTTGTATGGAAAGGAGTTTGTGCTACAAACTGATCACCACTCCTTAGAGTACTTGAACTCAGCGAAGTTTGACAGTCCAAAACTGTTAAGATGGAGTTTGTGCCTCCAGTCTTACCGATTCAGAATCCAGTACGTGAGAGGCAAAGCTAATGTCGGTGCTGATTTTCTGAGTCGTGTGGGTGACTAGTTTGCTGCATGAGAGACAGTCGGTTTTTAATGACCATACACCGTTGTAGTTGTCATGGAACCATATTGTATCACTGAAGTTTTTTTTTTAGACTCTTGTAACAACAAGTGTCCATGGGACGTGACTTTGGGTCTTAGGACCTAAGAATTCTCGAATTGTTTGATCATGATGTGAAATGTATTATGGTAATGTATTTTAACCTTTTGATCATACGGGGCTGTGTGTGGAAGTGACCCTGCGCAGTGGTCTGTTGGTTATGCTTTCACTGTATGGGATTGTATCTCCCAGAAGCTTCAAGCATTGTATTTTCATGGTTGTACATTCTACATTTGCATGGTGAATATACTTCATTTGAATTCTTTGCTGTTGGTTAATGTATTGGTTTTGATATGGAAACTATTTTAGCTTAATAGTCATGTAGAGCGGGCAAAGGCCTTGTCAGATATCTGGCCCACAAATGTTGCTTATTATTCTTAGTTGATCCTAGATATGCTCAACTTAAAAGATGGGTTGTGTAACATTTGTGATGCTTGTTGTTTGTTTGGGCTAGTGCCCCCCCCCACCACCTTTTTATTCTCAGCTCTACGCGACGGTTCTGGACCGCGGCTCCGGTCCTCCATGATTCGAGAATGTTGCAGTTAGTAGCGGCTGACCTTGTTGGGATCAGTTTGTTTTTTTCCTCTCTTTTAACTATGGCGGTAGTGCTTTACGCTCTCGTCCCGTCCGCTGGTATTGAGACTGTCTAGTGTCAAGATCAGCTCAACCGTATAGTGCTTTGAGTAAACGCAGTATTAGCCTTCCCGAAGGTTCGGGTGGGATGCTTTGAGTGAACGCAGTATTAGCCTTCCCGAGAGTTTGAGTGGGGCCGCGATCGGCATGTTTTGATTCTAATTAGTCTAGAAGTTGCTGTTCGTACCTTCTAGACTAGCATGTTTGTTTGGGCGCATCATATGATGATGACGTCATTTCTTCCAGAATTTCTACTGAAATTATTATAAAAGGCACAGAGTGAGAGAGTTGAGAGAGTTGGTTGTTATGGTCTGTGCATTGTGAATCATTTGCTGGTTACACCTTGTTATCAGTAAAGAAGTATTCAGTTTCCTTTACAACGGACTTGGTTTGTGAATTAAAGTAGCAACGTCAGTGGCGTTTCTAAGGAGAAGCTATTGTATTCAGTGCCTCTTCACTTCACGCCAATACTGATTGACACCTGCTCGCTACAAGCACCAACTACAACAACAACAAAATGCCGTTTGTTTTGGCATACAGTGGAGCACGGATAATGTGTACCCCTTGGGACCGAGACCAAAAGTGTATTTATTAACAGAAATACGTATTAACATGATACATATCCGTAGAAAAGAAAAACATTGGGACTAAATATACTGTATGCAGTATGTGTTTACGTGCTAAGCGAGTCCGCATTAAATGTACTCCACTTTAGTGTTCCATCTCAGCAAGTACAATAGTTTGTGACAAGATCCAGCTGTTGTAGACTTTATGGATGTTCTTCTGAATGTGTATATAACCAAGAAGACTTTTTCCATTCCATTCTATAAAATACAATACGACATTTCAGGTAAGAAAATGGACTATAACGCTAATTTCGTATATTACAGTGATACCAGTATATGATGATCTGTCAACTACCTCAGGGTGCACAACACTCAGGCCATGCCTTCGCGACTCATCAAAAACCACGATTGTCGCAGGCCACGCTGCCACCTTCGAGCTGAGAATGCCACCTCCCAAGAAGCCAAAGAATGGACCTACTTCAGTGGAGCAGTTTCTGTCCAAGGAAGAGTTGCAGGTACGCTCTGATTTAATGTGTCGAGGTAGGAACCGACGAAACAACCCCCATAGCAGGGAGACAATAATAATATAATTCACACAGTTAGATTTATTATATATGTATCTGTCCACGCCCACTAGCAGACCACAGCCATCCACCCATCCTTCCGCCAACAGGATATGCCTACAGTCTGTCACCTCATGGCCAAGCCCAATTTAGCTTTTTCTTTTTAAGAAAAAAGAAAGAAACAGTAATGATATATAGAGAGGATGGAAGGTAGTGATATCAAAATAGAGGGTGAAACAGGGATGGGAAGGGATGTCCAAACTCAAACAAGACAGTTATATAGTAAAAGTTAACTGAGACGAGTGGGTCGCTGGCCCAATTAAAGCGACCTCAGTCGCATGCGAACTTTTCATCATTAAACAATCTCAGAGCAAGCAACATATATCGATAAATAATGAAAAATTCCAGAAATATTTTGAACTTAACCAATATGACCCAAACATATAACCATTAGCAGAATTGACCAACTTTAGTTTTAAACCCACAATTAGACCACTCACTGAAGTAGATGCAATTCTCAACGATCCAACAACTATTCAGGAAGTAATTAAATGCATTAAGAAACTCTCAAGAATGGAAAAGCTTCCGGCGAAGATATGATTATCAATGAATACATCAAACCCTCTAGTCATATAATGTTACCATTATACACAGAGTTATTTAGTGCTGTTATGAACACAGGAGTATACCCCCGTCAATGGACTATAGGACAGGTAGTCCCTGTTTACAAAAAAAAAAAAAAAGTGACCCTGATGATCCAAATAACTATAGACCTATAACCATAACCAGCTGCCTAGCTAAACTATATTCTCTAGTGCTAAATGAAAAGCTAACAGCTTTCGAAGAAATCACCAACATGCTTTCAGAGAATCAGGCTGGATTTCTCTCCGGGTACTCCACAGAAGATCACCTATTTGTCTTGAAAGCTGTCATAGAAAACATGAAATTTAAGAAGAAAACTCTATATATAGCCTTTATCGATCTGAGCAGGGCCTATGACACTACTTGCCGTTCCTACTTGCTGAAAAAAAATGCAGGTTTGGAGTTGGAGTAAACTTCTTACGCATATTATTTAGCATATGAAACCAAGATGAGACTGAAAAATCACACTTCACAACCATTCACTACAAATATCGGAATAAAACAGGGCTGCCGCCTATCTTATATGTTATTTTCTTTTTTTTCTTAACGACCTCGAGGGAGAGATGCTTGGCAGAGGTTGTAAGTGAGTTTCATTATTTAGGGAAGATGATGCAGTGCTGTTTACGAGACTGTTAATCTTGCTTGACGTCGACGATACGACAATTATGTCAAGCAACCCTAATGATTTGCAATACTCTCTACAGAATTACTCAGAGTACTGCCGAAAAATATATCTAACAATTAACATCGATAAAACTAAAATATACATCGTCGGGCAAAATCGTAGAAAGACTCAGTTTACCATAAACAATCGTGAAATCGAAACTGTTAAACAGTTTATATACTTGGGCGTGTTATTTGGCAGTAAAACACAATTATACTCAAGGCAGGAGGGCATTATTTACAATACTGCAGAAAGCAAAAGAATTAAATTTGTCAATCAGTTATCAGATTCATCTCTTTAATTCGCTTCTAAAGCCCATCCTCACCTATGGATCCCACCTACGGGCATATGAAAGTTACACCTTATTTGAAAAAATACAAACTCTGTTCTTGAAAGGTATTTTGGGATTAAAATCTTCAACCCCCATCCCCATGATCTTAGGCGAAGTGGGCGTTTTTCCAATATCTGATGAGGTTACACAAAAATGCCTTTCCTTTTGGTACCGATTGGTATCAGGAAAACACTAAATACAGTAAGATATTGTATGACTTGCTTGTTCCCTTACACAAAAATGGTGTATATGAGTCCCAGTGGCTAACGTTCATTGCTGATAATTTGAACAAGCTAGGTTTTAGTGAACACTGGACTGAATGCAATACTCAACTATCCGTTACCTGCTTTTCCAACAGAATAAAACGCAGATTAAAAGATCAATCTATTCAAATATGGCGTGACACCATTTCATCCTCAAATAAGTATACATTCTATAAAATAATAAAAAGCAGATACATGTTTGAGAACTACCTGGATATTTTGCCATATAAATTCAGAACTGCTGTTAGCCGCATGCGCACATGTAATCATCGTTTACCTGAAGCTGGCAGATGGTATAACTTAAAGGAACAGGGATAGCAATCTGCTTCACAGCCTTAAAAATCCGCAATATTTTTTCATAAATTTTCAACCCCTTACACGTTTTCTTCGCCCGAGCGCTACCGAGAAAATGCAGCTTGAAAGTCGGGATTTTCACACCGCGCGGGCCGCCATAACTGGTCGTCCGGTCAGCGCGGGAATAAGGCGTGACGTCATAAAGCGAGAGGCGAGCTAATAGTCGTTGTGCGAAGAGAATTATCCACATGCAATAACTTTCCTTGGTGCTAAATTTTATGCCTTTTTTTTATATATGGTCATTAAGTCTTTTTTTGAAGACTGTGAACAAGTGCCTGACTTCATAAATTTTTGATTGCAATGCTGTAATCTTAGAAAAAGCAGGATGAATATTGGATAAAAGAAGCATCTGTCTGGGCACTGAGTGAGTCGCTTTATTAATGTATGCAT
>JAWQUT010000245.1:47974-59650 GCA_033807755.1 Ellobium chinense
CTTTTTCTCAAATATTATTTTATTCTCCCTTTTCTAAGGCTACAGCACCGGGATCAAAGTCAAAGTCGGGCAGTTGTTCATACAGTTTAACAAAAGACTTTTCTCAACGATAAATGAAAAAAAGGCATAATGTTTAGAGCCAACGAAAGTTATTGCATGTGGATAATTCTCTTTGCATAATGACTACTACTAGTTTGCCTCTCGCTTTCTGACGTCAAGCCTTATTCCCGCGCTGACCGGACGACCAGTCATGGCGGCCCGCAGGGTGTGAAAATCCCGACTTTCAAGCTGCGTTTTCTCGGGAGCGCTTGGGCGAAGGAAATGGGCAAGGGGTTGAAAATTTATGAAAAAATACTATGAATTTTTTAAGCTGTGAAGCAAATAGCTTCCCCTGTCCCTTAAAGTGTTGAAGATGGCATTTGTCAAAACTGTAACTCTGGCCTAGGAGATGAGTTTCACGCCTTATTCGAATGTCAAAATTTTTCACTTGATAGGCGCAAATTACTTAAGACTAAATATTATAGACATCCAAATACTTTGAAACCCCATGAACTTTTGCCAGTCAGAGTAAAGGTATTCTTCAAACAGTCGCTATTTTCTGCAATGTAATACTTACCTCATATTAATATCTTAACTGTATGTGTGTGTTTGTGTGTGCGTGTGTTTGTGTGGGTGTGAGTGGGTGTTTCCTTTGAGTGAATCGTTTATGATGTTACTATTATGCTTAAATTGGTCACTTTACTGCTAATGTAGACTATAATATGATGGTTGCTTATTTGCTCACATGTATTTTCCTTATATTTTGTATCGATTTGCCCATATCTTCCATACTACAACCTGGTTTCAGAATGAAATAAACGAAATGAAATGAAATGAATACTCTCACTTCCCCTCTCTCTCTCTCTCTCTCTCTCTCTCTCTCTCTCTCTCTCTCTCTCTCTCTCTTCTCTCTCTCTCTCTCTCTCTCTCTCTCTCTCTCTCTCTCTCTCTCTGTTGTGTGTGTGTGTGTTTGTCTGTCTGTCAGAATGAGAGAGAGAGAGAGAGAGAGAGAGAGAGAGAGAGAGAGAGAGAGAGAGAGAGTATAATTCATTTCAGTCAACTTTCCATATAGAGAAAACTGTCTATATGAATGTTTTGGGAACGATTAGTTTATAAATTATTGTTAGACTTCCACTCGGTGTCGTTGAAAAAGACATGGTGTCCATCTGGAATAGAGCTTATGCCACATAATGGGATTCCCCTTGTCATTGGCAATAACACTTTGTTTGATATTCCTGGAGGAGTGTTGCAAGACGCATGGCGGTGTACTTGTCGTAAAGTTTTATTTTAGTACCTAGTGGACTTGGTACTTGGAACAGTCGGCCAAAAGATGATAAAAGCAGAAAACTTGGCATAAACGTTCATTAGATGGTAATGTTTGAGAATAATATGTTACAGGCAAACAAATTTTCGTGAGGAATGTCGAGATAGCCGCTAAGGGCGCCAAGCGAAGACTGATTTTCTGCAGCACGTCGCCAGCGCGTGCAATGGCACAAAAAAAAAACCAAAATCTCATGACTGAACCTATCTTTAATGCGCCCATTTGCTATATGTCACCGTCAGTTTATCTAAGTTTTTGTGTTTGTAAGAATCGGCGTCAGGCTTATCCCCTTCATGATCAGTGAATGAGTTCTGGACCCACCACTGTAATTTGGTGTTTTAACCGAACCTTGAGAGTTTACCGTAACCAGCTGACATCACAAACATTTACAGGAGAAGATATGCGGTCAGGGTGTCGAATGCGCATAATTCCATTAATAAACGGATAGACAAGTTGTGCCCTCTCCCCCAATTCGCCCTTTTCGAAGATTAGGCTGAAAGTGAGGCGCAAATTCATCCATTTGTTTATTGAAGACGTCACGCACGGGTCGCCGACGAGCATCGTATCAAAGAAAACCCGTAATGTCATCCAGTATTCCGGGCATAATACAGAAGTACATGCTGTTTCTAAACAGTTTTGGACATTAAGGCTCGCCAGGTTTATTTGACCTCGTGATTTCTGTGGTCCTTTTTTTCACACGAAAGAAAGTTTCTGAGAGTCTGCGACAAAGTGAAGTCAAAATATATGGCAATCAAGACCAATGAGCATGAGCTAGGTTAAAATTAGATATGTGGTAAATGCGTTATCAAGTCATAACATTCAGATGCACACTGAAACTGTCATGGGCATGTCTCGTACCTCAAGAGTGCACACCAATGCGTTTCATTCAGGGGCGTAGGGAAGGTGATTGTTTTGGTAATCTGGCATTTGTTTTAGCTTTTGTTGTTTTTAAGGTGGGGGTTTTGGTGGGAAGGCGGCATAAAAGGAAAATGTTTCATATTAGATTTGCTGCCTTTTTTCGGTTGCATCAGATATTTCTCTCCTCTACTAGAACATACATATCGATTGCTGACCATATGAAACCATCAATGCTTGAGCACATATTTTTTCTAAAAAATCACCACGACTTTGTCAAGCCCGGCATTGCCAATAACAAAGTATCATTAAGCAGCGATGACAGCAACATTAAGCAACGATGACATCAGTCAAACACACTACGGCGAGACACTGCTAATTTATATATTAATTTTGAATAAGCTGAAGTATTAAGATTTCCTTTCTCTTGCTCCATTTATAGAAGCAATGAGTAGGTTAGCTATCTTAGTAATGATTCCCATCAAACAAAGCAAATTAAAGCTGTATTCATCAGGAGCTCTGCAACGTTCAACTCTGTCGAACTAACAAAGAACCAAAACAGTCAGTCAGTTATTTGGGAGTAATGGCTTTTAAAAAGTCTGAAATTTGGTATTTTGCTCTCAAAAGAGAGTACCAGCCTATCGTCGCCGAAAGAAAAAAACAACTCGTGACGTCCTGAAGAATCTTGCATATAAAGAAACGATAAAAAACTGTAAGAACAGTGGATAAGCAATTTTTCTCTCAGATTAATGGGCACCTTTTAAAAAAGTTTCTCTCTATACATTGCTTTTGTATGCCATGCACTGTGGGCAATAGGGGCGCAGAATCTGTGAGACAGTGTATAGGCTTCCAGATTATTGACCAGGAAAACGTATAGCTAATGTTGGCAGAATCGTATTGCCATGCGTTGGAAATGGCTCATATGTGAAATAGGACGAGGGGTGACGATGAACTTTTAGAAAACATTGAAGATTAATTAAATTGTAGTAGAGAAACAGATAATACGTTGGTATTGTCAGATTCACAGATTACATGGACGCTGCTCCTGGTTTCATTTGGGTCTTTCAGAAGGGATCCGATAGGCTTCTAATCTCCTTCTTGTTTTTTGCTTGTTGCACTTTGTAAAATGGTGATTGTTAAAAGTCAGAGAGGAGAAACCAAAATAAATCGCTCAGGACACAATGCTTGGTTGGTTACAGTGGTCAGTAAACGAACCCATAAAAACGTAAAATTCCGGTGAATTGTCATAAGTTGGAGTGACATCACAGCACAAAACATCTGTCACTGAACATGAAATGATAGCAGCAAAATGCTGGAAGTAATGGTACCGTTGATTTTATAATGATAATATGATGAAAAGTCGTAAGTAATATGGTATGAGAGTTCAGAGCTAAGCTCAGAGTTATCAACTTAATGGAAAAGGAACTCTCCTGGGGTGTACTTGGGTTGCACAGTCGATTAGTTGTGCCACTCCGACTGTCTGCATAGTGCATAGCCATGCAGCAAAAGTATCGAATTTATTGTTATAGTTTGTTTTGAAATTAAAGGGCACGGAAAAATCGTCATAATTTTCGTTTGAAACCCCAGATTTCATCAAAATTTCGCATAAACACGATTTATTACAAAGGGTAATTGGGAAACAATTCGCGGGCCTAGGAAATGAGGGGAACATTGACTTTTAGTCGAGTGTGTGGTCCGCTTTCTTCATTTTCGACTTAGTCTATCATTAGATTTTACCAGAAATAGACTTCACTTCCAATTCCGATAGCTGTTAGAGATCGGAATTAAGTCCCAATTCCAATAGCTGATAAAATTCGGAATTAAGTCCTATATCCAATTGGAAATGTGGAATTGAAATCCAACTCCCAGTTCCACTTTGATAGATGGAATTCATTCCATACCAAAAGCAATAACAACAAATTATTCCTTATCAGGTGCTTGAATTGTCATAAAATTATCACCACATATTGCTTTAATCGACATGAAGGTATCAGCAAATACACTGTCCTAATACTTTGGCTGCTCAATAAATGATTTGGCTTTTTTTCTGAAGAAATGTCTTACGACGACTTGTCCGTTCGACTAAACGTCTTTCGATGAATTGTCCGTTCGACGAATTATCTTTAGACGAAATGTCCGGGCACCAATGTAAATCCTAGACCACGCACGATCTTCCACAGATTGGACTTGATATTGTTAGTCCTTCTGACTTCACACATGTCAACAATTCCTAAGAGTGACCAGGTTTATTTCTTTAAACCTTATGACGATGGCATTTATTTATTGGCTTTACCAAATTTGTCCATTTTCTTAACCTCTTTTTTCTACTTCATTAGCATCGCTTTCCTGCGTTAATTTGCCCATCTATAGAGAAAAATCCATTGTCACACCATGTACACTGCAAACCCTTTCCAGGTCCAGCCTCTTGGGCTGCTTCTTTATAAAATACGTTGGGATAATAGGAGCATAAATGCTACTTGTTTCTCCGAGTAGGTATTCATTATCCTCTGATACTTTTACTTCTTTTCAAAAGTCGCTTCATCCAAGGAGGGTGAACAAGTGTGCATGCAACAAGGGAACCCGATTTACCGTAAACACGTTGTGTCATGACTGACGCTAAGAGTGGAGAAACGGACCTTGTCAGAGTTCCTCTGGTTTCCTAGGCCTGATATTTTTTTCTCCCAAGGAGTCTACTTTTTTATTTAAATAGTGTTTGTGCAAAATTAAGATGAAATTAGAGAATTCAAACATAGGGTAAAGCGAATTTCCGTGCCTATTTATTTAAAAACAGACTCTGCTCGGTCGGCTGATGCCAGACTGCATAAAATTACGCTCATTTGATGTCACTGTGTGGTTAGGAAAAATAACATCTCATGTATTTATAGTGCGATAACAAATACATGAACAAGAATTTTCTTCAATATATTTTCCCTAATCAACGGATTGTTTCGAAACTGAAACCATTTTGTCTTGACAGGAAATATTTTTTGCATCTTTTTCCTGTGTTCGTGGTAAAAGTTTTCTTAATAATCGTTAGTTAAAAAATGGCATTTCCCACAAGGTTAAACTTTTATTACTTTGCAACAGCGTGACGTAAAAGGAAAGCACTAAAGCATGGCTTTGTTACACTTCAGTTATTGCCATTGTCATTCTCGATAATACAAGGGTCACCTTTTAATTATCGGGACTCGTTCACTTCCCGCTGCGCTAGAGTGTTGAAAATTTCACACCACTAGATTGCACCTTTTATCGGGAAAATCCGGAAATTTTATAGTACTGCTCCCATTGAAACGGGAAATATCGCGAATTTAGTTATCTAAACTGAGCTACAGGTGCGTTAGCAGAAGACGCAAACTGAATCTCGAAAAGCGGGATTTCCGAGCCATGATTTTCTATGATTTCAAGTTCGGGTTATCTGCAACTGAGTGTCATGACAAATTAAAATCTGTTTTCAACACATTTGCTCCTTCCAAGACTACAGTTTGTAGGTGGTATCAAGAATATACATTTGGAAGAGAGAGCTTGATAGATGGTGACTATCCCGGTCGTCCTGTTTCAACAGTATCAGAAGAGAACGTTAGTGCTGGTCGCACTCTTGTTGAAGCTGACCCAAGAATTACATATTATATGTTGCGATAGAGGAGATGTTGGGCATTTCATCGACTAGCGTCTTTACAATTTTACATCAGTATCTTCGCCTAAGAAAGGTTTGTGCCAGATGGGTCCCTCATTATCTCACAGTCGATCAAATGAAACAGCGTGTAGATTACTGCACAGAAATGCTCCATAAATTCAACAAAGGTACATCAAAAGAGGTCTACAACATCATCACTGGTGACGAAACATGGATCTATAAATATGACCCAGAAACGAAACAGCAATCCAGTTGCTGGGTCGCTGAAGGACAACCACCACCTCAGAAATTACGTTGTGAGCGCAGCATCAAAAAGTAAATGGCCGCTGTGTTCTTTGGCTTGACTGGCCACATCGGAACAATCCTACTTGAAAATCAGAAATCTGTTACTTCTGATTGGTATGTCACCAAGTGCATTCCCAGAATTCTCGAACTGTGGAAAAACCGACACCCAAGAACACCAATACAGCGAGTCTTGTGGCATCACGATAATGCGACAGCGCGTACCGCAGCAAAAACAACTGCATATTTCATGGACAAAAAGGTGAAAATTATGCCTCATCCACCATATTCACCTGATCTGGCACCTTGTGACTTCTTTTTGTTTCCACTGATCAAATCTCAACTTAAAGGACGCATGTTTGAAGATACTGAAGAAGCTGTGGCTGCCTTTCAAAACACAACTTTGACCTTGACCCCTGATCAGTGGCGCAACGGCTTTTTCCAATGGTTCAGAAGAATGGAACTTTGTGTGCAGCATGGAGGAAAGTACTTCGAAAAGTTGTGAAAAGTTCGTGCAGATATCATGTCTAGAAATAGGTGAGTCTCGATAATTAAAAGGTGACCCTTGTAGTAAATAACAATTATGTAGGAGAAAATCAAAATATAGTCCTGAAAACTGACTCTCTGGTCTGCGAAAGGAACAGTATGATAGAGTGACAATCTTACAAGACATAGCTCTAGACAGCTGACAGAAGTCTGCTGGTTCCATTGATGAAGAGAGGTAGACTAAGGCTAAAGGTGATATAATGCCAAGCGCACCGAAAAGTACTACAGATAAACGTTTTGGGCGCCATGAAAATATCGGATCGCGGCTGGAGATGGGAAGCACCCTTTTCCACGTAGAGGGTTAAAAAAGGAATCTGCGGATTAAATTATTCTGTTATATGGGAACTTTTTCTCCAGTAAACCAATATGCCTATGCATCTCTACCGTAGCGATTATATCGTTTTGCAAATTCATGATTTTCGGTAAATGGAGAAAAACTAAGTTATTAAATGGAGATTTCTACTTCGCGCGTTATGGTCTTATATTGAACAGGAAGTTCCAAGAAAATAAAACAATGGGCCATTCCTCATTGTTTCACGAAATGGCATTGTTCTATTTCAGGTCAGTGAGAATTGTTAATATTTTAAATTTCTTCCATTAACGAAGTTGAAGAAGGTTCTGTGGTCGGTCTTTTTTTTAAAAATTTATTTTATACCCTGAATAGATTTGATGATGTTATGATCCCGATATTAAGAATCTTTACTTTCTAAAGAAAACACGGAATAGGTAACGTGTCGTATTTATGAAAAGTCTAGTTGTTTGACTCTGAAGGCTTCTTGCTCTGCACTCATTCATTGGTATGTTTGGGTAAAGTCAATGACGCCATATCGGAGTACCTTTGGCGATGATTTGACTGAAGTAATGTAATGTTTACTCTTCTGTGTTGTTATTGTTGTTATTGTTACTGTTATTGTCCCAGCGTCTCGCAGATTAAATGGTGTACTGAAGTCAAGACCAACAAGTACCACTGCCTACTGCTTTTGAATGACTGACTTGCCTTGACATCTGTCAGTGCTGTCGAACACATTTCTACTACAAGGTTCCGATCTCAAAATGATGTTGACTTCCGGGCTGCATTTGGCTTTTCACTTTCTACCTTGCTCTCATCCTTGCAGGTTCGTTGAATTGCTTCACTGTCTTTAGGTCAGTGCCCCTTAAGCGGTTCTTTAACATTCTTTTAAGAAATTTCTACCCACACATTTTCTTTAATGTTTATTTTTTCATGTTTATACTGTGCAACTATGCGTGTTTGAGAAACTTACGTATTATCGTTTATTTCATAGACTATATCGTCACCGTCCCCTAATACTGTCGTAAATGCAAATCTACCAAGAATCAGTTACAACAGTGTTAGGAGACGGTGACGATATGAAGAAAACTTTTATCTAAGAGATAATGTGAAAAGAAGAAATACCTCTCTTAATTTGTCTTATGACAAATTGGTTTAGAAGCCTGTGCAAAATAATTTTGAAACAATCCATTCAGTAGGACAAGAGATATTTTTAAAAAAACAACATGTTCATCTTTTTGCGAACGCACTCAAGTAGAGCCAGCGAATGGCACGACATTTGCCACACGACAGTCTATAAGTATAATGTCATGGCGGCCATTCTGGATAAAATTGTCGTTAGAACTGTCATTTTGAAAATCATCCGTGGTCTATTTATGTTTTAATTTAATAAATACATCCAGGGGGGTTGCGTCCGTGTAATCTGTGAATCTGAGATGGTCAGTGTATTGCCGTATTTATCCAATACAGTTTAACTCATCCGAAATGTTTTGTAAAATTTCAGACATCTCGCTCATACTATTTCATCTATGAACTATTTACAAGCATTGACAATACAAATTTTCTCAAGGTTAACTAGTTTTATTCACAGATGAAAACTTATACGGTTTTTCCTAGATTCAGCGCTCTCATATGACCAGTGTGTCGCATCCAAAGACTGGGTCAATACAGAAATTAGTTTAAAAAAACAAACAACGATAGTAAGTAATCTAAGGGAAATATAGATTACCCTCTGTGTTGAGTGCCGTTTTTGTCTTTTTGCGCAAGATCGGCTAGACCTTTCCGTGAACGGCTTCACAGTTTTTCTCAGGGTTGCCAGACTTCGCTCTTTCGGAGCCCAAAACCAGATTTCCAGGCTGACCAAGCAACAAACAAGGCCACCGCGGAAATGCTTACATTTGAACGACGCGGAGTTGAGGGTGGGGGATAGGGAGGGAAGAAGGAAAACAGAGAGAGAAGGAGAGGGAGAGAGATAAAGATAGAGATTGATTGGATTTTGCAGCCTGAATATGTCTTCGACTGAAACAAATTAATGTTGTTTAAGCACAAGGTGGATTGCGCAAAAACAATTTCTGTAACATCTTTTTGGCAATGAGATACTTCATTGTTGTTTTAAATCAATTCTCACCGGCACTGTTATTTGCTGTGTTCTTGTGCAACAATGCCATAGTCCAGTTGCGGGTCATTTTGTTATGTTGTGAAAACTTGGCAGTAGGGGAATCCCATTTTTTTCCTGTCTTTAATACAACGGGGATGCCCTCGTCATGAATCGCTTTGATGAGACTGTGTCACTTTTAAGCATGCTTTTCTACGATTATGTATATCCTTCTGTAGGTATCAGTTGCTAAGTATGCTCTTAAGAACCTTTTGATATGACAACGGTACCAGTCGAATTTTCAATCGATATGTGAATGGAACCCTTGGCGTCTTTTTCTTCTTCTGCCTTCAACCTTCGATGTTCCATTCACAGTGTTAAGGATGTTGCACCTGGAAGATCGCCGTACTGCTACAGCCTCAGAGATTTGCATGTGGTTGCGCTTTTCAGGTCATGTTGCACTTTACTTCTGAGCCGTGCGTTTGCTGACCATAATTGTAAGACCAGTTGGAGGGACACAGTGGAAGAGTGAAAATATATTTAACGCCAAAAGAAATTCAAAGTAGACACTAATATTTCGCGGCGATGTGTTTTGTACGAGTGGCAGGAAATAAGTACTGTTGATTTTAAATGATACACTGGCATACCATTAAACATTTGATAGAGCAAAACAAACTACAGACTGTTAAGAATGGTTCTTTACTCACTCATCATGGACACCCCGCAAAATGAAACTTTCAATACTGAGTGTGCCCTCCTTAATGTTAATGCAAGCTGCACAGCGTCTTTTCATGCACCGGGTAAGGTTGCTGAGTGTTTGTTAGGGAATCCAGTCTATTCTTGAGTGATTGCTCGTTCCAGCTGCTGCAGATTTTGAAATCCCCAGCACAGTTTAAGAGTTTGGCCAGTATGGTCCCAGAGGTGTTCTAAAGGTGTGAGGTCTAGGGAAAAGGTTGGCCACGGCAAAACTTAGAAGTTCTGCTGTTGCAGAAATTCTTGACACAATCGAGCTCTAAAAGCTCGTGCACTGTCATGTAATGTTGCCATTGTTTGATGTAGATGAAAGAAAGGCACGACAGTGTCAGCCAGTAAATCGTCTCTGTAGGTCCGGGCGTTGACAGGTCCTCAGAAAACGTGAAGGTTGGTACGGTGACAGGCTCTGATGCGATCAGTCTCTATGACACGGCTGTCAACGTAGCGCTCGCCTTGTCGGCACCATACCCGAATACGTCCATCAGCTCAGCTCAGAGAAAGAACGCCATGCTGTTGATTGAATGGCCACCATATTTGCTTACAGGCAAACTGAAATCGCGCTGGGCGACGACTATGGTTCAGCTAAGGACCACATGGATTTGAAGTAAGGCCTTCACATAGAAGGCGACGCCGAATAGTGGTCGCAGATGGGTTTCTTCGCCTTCCCTGCATCTGTGTGGCACTCCTGTTGGCAGTTAAAAACTGATCTCGCAAGTGCGTCAGTAAAATTTGTCTGTCCTCTCTTTCACCCATGTTACGTAGATGTCCAGATTGCAGCCGATCAGAGGTTGACAGAGATGTCTTTAAGATCTTTATGGCCTATTAAGATGCCAAATCACGGGTTGTGTACCATCCTATTAATCCGCTAGTATATAAAATCCCCCCGGTTTTGGAACCTTGCCAGCCAATATCAGCCAACATATCAATATCAGTAGAAATATGTAAAAAGACCTGTGATTTACATAAAAAATTCAATTTTAACGTTTCAGGTATAATATGTAAAAAATCAGGTGTATTATAGACCTATGTAGTACAAGGTGGAAACGGAGCACTTAGTAACAGAAGTGGGGAGTAAGCAGACGCATTGTTCATTATGTTTAAATTGTGTGTACGTCTATGTGTTTGTCTTGCCAAGTTTACCAACTGAAGCTTAACGGCCGTTGGTTGAAAGGGGAGGNGGGGGAAGAAGCTTGTGATGTGTGTGAGTCTTGTGCCTAGCGCTATTACTGCTAGTCTTTTGTTTGGTTTCGGGAAAGACCCGGCCATTAAGCCACTGTTTTTGGAGTGGCGGCGTGGTCGTATTTAGACGTCTACCTGATTTCAAACTGACGACAGGGCCATGGGTGCCGACGTAGAGGTCGCGGGTTCGATCCCTACCACATCAGTTGCTTTCTTTCTTTTATTTTCTCTCTGCATTTGTCTTCTTGAGCACTTTTCCATTTATCCTACTTTGTGTGAGCATTTTTTTTTGTGTCTGCTCACTCCCCACTTCTATAGACCTGTGTATTAGCAGGCGATCAAAACCAGCCTAATGAAAAATTGGGGACGAATTGGGGAAGATTTGTGCAAAACTTTGGGCGATGACCCCATTCCTATTTTTTCCCGTAAAAGATAGGACAATGAAAGTATTTCATCCTTCGTTTGATAAAAATTCCGAAATCACAGAAGAATTTGTAGAATTACACATGTCTTTTATAAGGCCGAAGAATAAGAAAATAAATAGGTCTAGTTGTCAGTAACCTTAACCTGCACCTAGTACCTGGCATGTGTCCAATTGGAAATACAATATGTTTACATAATAGTGGTCGAGGAAGATCATCTAGGCTATTAAGACTATTAAACTTCCCCTCGCAGTGCATCCC
>JAWQUT010000245.1:68164-93805 GCA_033807755.1 Ellobium chinense
TTGGAGAGAAAATAAAGGGGAGGGAGTCTATTAATTATAAGGTTGAGAATTCATAATGGGCTTTGAGCTCTGGCATTTCGTATTCATTACTTTCTGGTAGTCTTATCTGTTTTTTTCAACATTTTATTAGGCGTTGTGTCTCTAAGCGATGGTTACTGACCATTTGACTACCATTACGCTATGTCTCTGACACAGAACTACATAATATTTTTGATAATATGTCCTCAGTAAATTAAATGAAATCGCATATGGGACAGAAAACCGAAAACATTTATACTGGCAAAATAATAAGCAATACTCTAAATTATGAGGTATTTTTGCTTTGCTGCATGCGTAACATTTCACGTTATCCATTGCTTTAATGCACTCCAAACCTGTTAACAAAACCATGGAAGTTCTCTCCTTAGAGGCATCAACTGAATTTATCACAGAAAGCATAGGTTGCGTTAGTAGTTTCAAAAGTTTTAGTTACAGTAGACGTTCACTCTACCACGACATCTGTGTTGTTTTGTGTTTTTTTTGCCACTCTTTACAGTAGTAACATTTACTGTGGATGCACAGTACCAACCACGGTTTATGATGGTTCATCTGGTGAATAAATCCTGAGAGTGCTTTGAAGGGTTAGTAATTTGTAAACTTGGAACATTGATTAAACAAGTATAAATTCTGAAAAGCTTTATCTGCTGAAGTGACCTTTACAGATAGGACCAGGAAATGAGTGAGCATTCATAAATTGTCACAAGGTCAGATTTGGATGTGTGACAACTTTTGAAGATAATGATACTGAAAATTGCCGCTGGAAAGACCTAGGCCGGTCTGTCCAGATCTTTACTGGCCCTTAGAGTTGACTCAGATGTCCTGGACATGGCATGATCAAGTCTAGACTAATGGATCTACGAGATCTCTGTTTCGATCAGTTTGTTTTTTTTTAGATTTAGATAGACCAGGTCAAGATTTGACAAATTATTGTGGCACAGGTTTCCGTCTGCTTCCTTTCCCATGGTGGGAAGATCTAGATCTAGATTCTACAATGATTTCATGTTACTGTATTTAGCGACTTTGGGTAACTGCATGCTGGCCTCGTCAAGGATCACTTCAGACTACCGTTCCAGTAGCTTTCCAGGTTCTAATTTTTGACTTTATGGAGGGCAAAATGTCGGCTTCTTTCATGACGTACACTTCACACCATTTCGCACGAATGCTTTACATCGACCTCAGAATGTGCTAGAGCGCTCCAAATGTTTTAACAAGAATAGTATCTATCTGGACTCATGGGTCTAAGTTTATGTCCCTTCTGATCGTGCAATTCTTTTACTTCCTTAACGACAGCATCTTATTTGTTTCCGTAGGGCGGAAGCACAGTGTCGCCATGTTGTCCAAACTTTCAGAAATCACGTGACCAAACAGGGGCGTAACTGAAGAAATCTAGAGTACTTGGTCGCAATGTTGAAGGTTACAGACCTCTAATTGGCTGAAAATAACATGTTGTTACATGCGTTAGGAAGACAGTAAAAAAAGGACAGATTGTGGAGAATGGGCCCTAGATTTGTGAACCTACCTGCGAATTATTTTACATTCTCTCCTGATTTTGTAAATTAAACCTGAAGTTTGGGTCATTCGCTTCGGTTTCGGTGTGGCCTTCTCTGCGGAGCACTTGTCGTTAAGGAAACTGGTTAGCTTGTTTACACCTTTCGATGTATCGGTTCGCAGCTCGAACACGAACTGCAAGATCTATATTTTGAACATCATTTTTAATAAGCTCATTGAATTCTGCAAATAATTAAAGAAGACCTAGAGATTGTGGACTTTCTTGCAAGTGACGGTAGAGAAAACAGTTTATTGGCTCAAAGAGGGAAATTGGATTAGGCTTCTGTAACGATGTTTATTTCCTTTTTTGTTAGAGGTGGAATACCAACAGAGGAATAGGTCAGGAATAGTGGTTTGATTTTTTGTGTGCAGAGAATGATCAGCTTTGCAGAGATTGATCAGTTTCTCAATTAGAGGTCAAGACTATCTTACGAGGTGTGTCTCAACAATACGTTTTCCTCCACGATAACTTCAAAATCATATCACCTATGATATCGAAATTGTTTGATGTCATAGGCTCATATATTTGTAATCTCTATGCCAAATTTTATTATAATCGTTAAGAATGACCTAGAATTATGACGTCTTAAAAAAGGTGTAATTACATCACTTGTCCAAGTTGTCCAAGGGCAAAACTATGACAATGGCGGAAGAAAGTATCCCCATGTCATTTTCAAGATACGATGTCCGAGTGATAATAAAATTCTCTGTTTGCTGGGTAAATCTGCAGTGGAAGTACATTCTGATTAATGTAAAGTGATGGGCGTGCAAGCCCCATGAGTTCAAACCGGAAGAAAATGGGTTGGAGAAGTTCAGAATGGGAAGTCTGAAATGGAAGATCAAGAGCATTGTGGACGACCTGTTAGTGCAGCGTGTGCCAAAAAAAAATCGGAGAAATAAGGTCTGTTGTTGAAGAAGATAGTAGGATAACATGTGCGATAATAAGTGAAATTATGGGAGTGTCAAAAGCCACCTCCAAGAGTTTTAACAAAGACACCGGGCAAAAAGAAAGTCTTTGCGAAAGCGAAATGGGTACCGCTCACACAGGACCAGAACGCACGACACTTTAAACCGTGCTCTGGTTGAAGACCAACATTTTTCCAACAGAATCATCACTGGACATTAATTTAAGTGTGAATCTAGTCATGGGACCCAGAATTGAAAAGACAACCAGCACAATGGACAGATCCTGATGAACCACGACCAGAAAAAGTGCGCTGAAAAGAAGGAGAAATCAAAGCCATGCACATTGTCGAGTCCTCTTTGACAGCAAGGGCATCATTTTGTGTAGGTCTGTCAGTGCATATAGGCATCACTGTCAGTCGTGACTATTACAAGTTTGTTATAAAAGATAAATTGAGGCCAGCAGTACGCAAAAAACAATCTGATCTGTTGGAATCGGGCGTCATCTTCCACCACGACAACGCACCCGTACATAAATCAAGAGTGGTTGCTGAGCTTCTCGAGGGCTATTCTTGGGAATTGATGAAGCATCCACCATATTCTTCAGATCTAGCTCCGTGGGACTTTCATCTCTTTCCCAAACTGAAAGAAATACTCCGAGATCAAAGATTTAAGAGCGAAGAGGAGATTCAAGAAGCAACCATAAAAGGAATAGAGACCTTGAACATAGAGACATTGATTGATGTTTTGAACGCTGGGTCCACCGCATGAAAAAGTGTTATAGAACTTAATGGATCATTTGTTGAATAAGTAACATAATAAATTTTAATTTGACATTGAAACATTTCTGATAACTAACTATTTGCCAGCTGTATGTTAGAAGGAAACTTATTTATGAAACGTACCTCTTAGGTTTCGTAGACTACAGTTCGCAGTGGCTAATTTAGGCATGAGCGCGATGTTGCTTCAGCAACAACAACAACAACAACAACAACAACAACAACAACAACAATAACAACAGCCACAACTACTACTGTACTACTAATTACTACTATTACTACTACAACTACTATCACTACTGCTTCTGCTGCTGCTACTGCTGCTATACCACTAACACTATTAACTGCATAATCTCCAGTCAGCTTTATCTACTACAATTGGTGCATAAGAATTTAATGTTAAAGAAACGGACCTGGAACTAAGAACACCACCGTAATCTTTTTCTTTGTTTATGATGTATCTGAATATGTTTTACTCATTTCGAGTATTTTTGCGTAGATTTTGCAAAGCAGTCAAGGGTTGTGGAATGTTCATCAAGATCAGCATTCAAGCCACACTGCCTCCGGTGTTTTACCATCAGTTTTTGCATTGGATCCTGGCTGAACAAGAGTCCAAATGTCATTGGGCTTATCCCCTTTCTTACATCCACCACCGGTCTTTCTTCGTTTTGTCCTGCTATGCCCTGGCTGGGGCTCGGGTAACGCCGCCCTTGAATCAGCTGATTTCACTGACGTGTCCGAGTCCGACTCATCGACACCGTGACTCACGTGGCCAAGACTCTAGATCTATCACCTGCATTCCATTCTGCATCCCCTATATCACTCAGTTTACTCTCAGAGTCACTGTCATTGATATTTTGAAAAAGATTTCGAGCTTGCTGAACTGTCAGGCGTCTGGCACGATTTTCCATTGTATTGGGCTCACACGGTTTCAAAATACATCAATTCTAAGTTCAAAACGTGTGCCAAACCTAGTAAACCAGCGTCAGAAGGAAATGAACTCTTATTTATATTATCTTTCATTTCCGGGTCAAATAATTGAAGAATGTGGTCATAGCAAAAAGATTTCGCAGCTTAACGTTGTCAATTGGCATTGGACGGTGGCAGCGTCCGCTTGGGGATATGTGACCTGTCACTGGACGGTGCCACCCAGCGCTCGGGGTTAAAGAGTTAATTTCTTGGACTTGATCCAGTTAATCTACCCATCTCTTTTTTTTTTTTTTTCATAGCACGGCGTGTTTTTAGGCCTTTGCTTTACGTATTAGCTTTAATGAACCTTTCTTGTTACGTCGTGTAAACTGGTCTAGAGGCTGAGGTCCAGTTCCGTGAACAGTATTCTCCACATATAAAGTCCCGAAATATAAGCTTATCTTAACCTTTTGGGACTTGCGAAATATTCCTCCGTAACCGAATTTCATATCCAAATGCGGGACACCCAGAAAGGTTATTCTCTGGTTTAGAACTGGAAGTTTATTCCAGAACAATTCAATTTGTTTTTTTCTTTTTGCATTTCTTCTTCTTTCTCATTAGCGAGTTGTTCACAAGAAAATGAGTCTGAAGTCAGTCTTGCTAAATTTGGAATTTGGCTTACTTTTTCCGTTTGAAAGAAAAACAAATCACCAGTATTTCTGATTCTTCTCACAACAAAGACCCTTGTGTACCTACATCAAACATTATTTTAAAGCTATAATTGTGACCACTTGGCAACACAGGAACCATCCTTTCTACCCACAAGGTAAAAAGGCAAAAAAAAAATTCCCCTCGTTACAATTTGTCATTACCTGATTGTGACCCTGTTGAACTGTCACTCTTTTGATACACACCCGACATTATCAGAGCATTAACTACCTCGTTCCTCTTCTCCACACCTCCCCCACCCCATCCCCAGGTTAAACTATCGCCTGTCGTTTGTTCTTCTCTTTCGCCCCCACCTTCATATATCAACCCTTTTAAAAAAAAAAATTATAGAGAGTTTTGGTTTCGTATAATCTGTTTAATGGTTTTACGAAGGACCCAACATGAATTTAAATATCGTAGAGCAGATGCAGGACTGTTGTCGGTCGGAGGTTCGGGAACTCAGTCTGTGAAAATTTTCTGAAACAAGAAGCAAAAGGAGCAATTTAGGGTCTTTCTGGCTAAGACTAGGTTAACATTTGCGTCATGATTTACTATTTTTAAGGTAGATTTTTAGGACAAATATAAACATGAATAACATTCCGCGATCTTCAGAATTAATTAGGGGGTCCGAGGGTGTCCTCCCCGGATATTTTCAAAAAATAAGGAAGCGAAAGGAACAATTTGTTGCAATATGTATCTGAAATTTGATGAATTTTATTATATCACTTTTGGTTATTGTTAACGGAGTTTTAGGCAAAGCAAACATTAAAGATGTTCCGTGGCCTGTAAGTGCAGTAGGTACCATACTCTGCTAAAGTCAGCCAAGAGGGGAAAAAAAGGATAGAGCTACATTCACGTGCAATTCATTCAACTGTATCTCCGTCAGCAAGAAACATTTAGCAGTCATGTCAGCTTTACAAAGTCCTAGTCTAAATCTTATATCATCTTATATTATAAAAAAACTCGTGAAATTTTGTAACAGCCATATCTCGACTATTTGTGCACCAATCAACCCCAAAATTTGCATACACCTTCCTGTTGGTCTGAAGATGATTCTTTTGGTAATTTCTTCGCCATAAACGGTCCTCAAGTGTTATTTTGATAATTACCTAAATTTTCTTTCTTTCGTGACTACGGTGCCACTTCGTTGTTTTTAAATGGACCATACGTCATTGGTTTTTGTGGTTCGTCCCTGAAATGTTGACTTCCGGTCCCCGAAGTTGAAACTGAGCATTTGTATCAGATGCCGGGTCGAGAATATGTACGTAGCAGAGTCGATCGCCCGAGTGAACATAATCATCAGTACGAAAAGGAGCAGAATCAATAGAATGAACATGACTTTGGCCGTGTGAACCATCAGTGCGAATACTGGTGCTTTCCGATAGAAAGATGCAAGTCGTAGACTTGGCTGTACCAACAGCAAAAAAAACGCTTCCTCCCATGGACATCGAGGAAGTTAATTTCTCCACTGATTTCATCATGTGTAAGTCAAATATGACCATAACTGGTCCTTTTTTAAAAAAAAAATTGGTGGGCTGCGATGTTCCTGATTGTCCCAGAAATATGTAGAAAATAGATTTTCCCATATACAGATGACCTGTTCCATTTTTTTAATAAACGTTTATGCTCATGACGTCACTACTGTTGTGGTTCTGCAGCCAAATTGGTGCTTTGAGGCCAAATTCCTCAAATATGGCGGGTTTTTATAGTTATAGAGGCTGGCATTGAGAAAAATCATTACTTTTTAGCGTTTTTTCTGGGTTTTTTTTTCAGCTTAACCCTTATATTTACACACAATTACGTGTGTGGTGTGAGCACTGTAATTACAAAAAGAGCAGCGGTGTTATTGTTGTAGAAGTAGTTTGGTCGCACGATTACGCCGCAAATTTGCGGGTGTTTTGACTAGTATAAATATAAAAAAAAACTCGTGAAATTTTGTAACAGCCATATCTCGACTATTTGTGCACCAAGCAACCCAAAATTTTGCATACACCTTCCTTTTGGTCTGAAGGTGTTTCTTTTGATAATTTCTTCGCCTTAAACGGTCGGTAAGTATTATTTTGATAATTACGTAAATTTTCTTTGTTTCGTGAATACGGTCCCAGTTCGGTGTTTTTAAATTGATCTAACGTCATTGGTTTTTGCGGTTCGTCCCTGAAATGTTTACTTCCGGTCCCCGAAGTTGAAACCCAGCATTTGTATCAGATGCTGGGTGGAGAATATGTACGGACTTGGTTGTCCCAACAGCCAAATAACGCTTCCTCCCATGCACATCGTGAGGGCTAATTTCTCCACTGATTTCATCATGTGTAAGTCACACACCGACCATAACTGGTCCTGTTTTAACAAATCGGTGGGCAGCGCTGTTTCTGATTGTCTCAGAAATATTTAAAAAGGGATTTTCCCGTACCCAAATTACGTTCCAATTTTTAAACTGAGGTTCATGCTAATGTCGTCACTACTGTTGTGATGTCTGCAGCCAAATTGGTGTTTTGAGACCGAACTCTTCAAATATGGCGGTTTTAGAGAGGCTGGCGTTTGGAAAAATCATTAATTTTAAGCGGTTTTTTGTTTTTTTTATTTTCAGCTTAACCGACATGTTTACACACAATATGTGAGCACAATTTAATTACAAAAAGAGGAGCGGTGTTAATGATGTAGATGAAGTTTGGTCGTTATAGTGCTTTCCGATAGAAAGATGCAAGTCCTAGACTTGGCCGTGCCAACAGCCAAATAACGCTTAATCCCATGCACATCGTGGGGATTAATTTCTCCACTGATTTCATCGTGTGTAAGTCACAAACCGACCATATCTGGTCCTTTTTTTTTCACAAATTGATGGGCAACGCTGTTCGTGATAATAGATGTAAAAAATGGATTTTCCCGCATCCAAATTACCTGTTCCAATTTTTAAACTGAGGTTTGTGCTCATGACGTCACTACTATTGTGGTGTCTGGAGGCAAATTGGTGTTTTGAGGCCAAATTCTTCAAATATGGCGGATGTTTAGAGAAGCTGGCGTTGAGGAAAATCATTAATTTTAATCGGTTTTTTTTATTTTCAGCCTAACCGATATGTTACACACAATGACGTGTGTGAGCACAATAATTACAGAAAAAGGAGCGGTGTTAAATGAAGTTTGGTAGTTTCTTTCGCACGATAACGCCGCAAATTTTGCGGGCGCTTTGACTAGTATTATAATAAAAAAAAACTCGTGAAATTTTGTAACAGCCATATCTCGACTATTTGTCCACGAACCAACCCAAAGTTTTGCATACACCTTCCTTTTGGTCTGAAGGTGTTTCTTTCGATAATTTCTTCGCCTTAAACGGTCGGTAAGTATTATTTTGATAATTACGTAAAATGTCTTTCTTTCGTGAATACGGCCCCAGTTCGGTGTTTTTAAACGGACCATACGTCATTGGTTTTTGCGATTCGCCCCTGAAATGTTTACTTCCGGTCGCCGAAATTGAAACCGAGCATTTGTATCAGATGCCCGGTCGAGAATATGTACGTAGCAGACTCAATCGTCAGAGTGAACATAATCATCGTTACGAAAAGGAGCAGAATCAATAGAATGAACATGACTTTGGCCGTGTGAACCACCAGTGCGAATACTGGTGCTTTCCGATAGAAAGATGCAAGTCGTAGACTTGGCTGTACCAACAGCCAAAAAACGCTTCCTCCCATGCACATCGTGGAAGTTAATTTCTCAACTGATTTCATCATGTGTAAGTCAAAACCGACCATAACTGTTCCTTTAAAAGAAAAAAAAAATGGTGGGCTGCGATGTTTCTGATTGTCTCAGAAATATGCAGAAAATGGATTTTCCCATAGTCAGATGACCTGTTCCATTTTTTAAATAAACAATTATTATGCTCATGACGTCACTACTATTGTGATGTATGTAGCCAAATTGGTGTTTTTGAGGTCAACTTCTTCAGATAAGGCGGGTTTTTAGAGAGGCTGGCGTAGCTTTGTTTTTTTTTTATTTTCAGCTTAACCAATATCTTTGCACACAGTGACGTATGTGAGCACAATATTTACAAAAAGAGGAGCGGTGTTAATGATGTAGATGAAGTTTAGACGTTTCCTTCGCACGATAACGCCGCAAATTTGCGGGTGCTTTGACTAGAGTTATTATAAAAAAACTCGTGAAATTTTGTAAGAGTCATATCTCGACTGTTTGTGCACCAACCAACCCAAAATTTTGCATACACCTTCCTTTTGGTCTGAAGGTGTTTCTTTTGTTAATTTCTTAGCCTTAGACGGTCCGTAAGTATTATTTTGATAATTACGTAAATTTTCCTTCTTTCGTGAATACGACCCCAGTTCGGTGTTTTTAAATGGACCATACGTCATTGGTTTTTGTGGTTTGCCTCTGAAATGTTTATTTCCGCTCCCCGAAGTTGAAATTGAACTTGAAACCGAGCATTTGTATCAGTGTTAGCACAACAATTACAGAAAGAAGAACGATGTTACTGTTGTAGATGTAGTTTGGTCGTTTGCATCGCACGATAACGCCGCAAATTTGCGGGTGCCTTGACTAGTCTAGTTTTTATAGAAAATTACTACGGTCATCTCACAGCCTCTGATACTATTCTATCTGTAGTGTAGTAATGCTTGAACATCCAATTTTCGTTGTCCAAAGATCACTTCTGGGTTTCAGAAGCAGTTAAAACATATAGCTCTAGAACCATGTAACTCGTCAAATCATCTCTCTCTCTCTCTCTCTCTCTCTCTCTCTCTCTCTCTCTCTCTCTCTCACACACACACACACACACACACACGCACGCACGTACGCACGCACGCACCATTATTTAATAATTTGGACAATCAGCAATATCAAACTTTGCAACAGCAAACGCTTTGGTATTAAGCGTGATCATGACCAGTTTCAACCCTGTGTGTGCGATGCAATGATAAACATTGCAAACGTTATCTGAAATTAGTGTGCATATGTTGAACTGTTGCACAGTGAATACGCAAACTTCAGCTATACGGTAAGAATGAAGTACGCGTCGCACTGAATGAAATAAGCAAAAAATTGAAAAGGGCAATTTAACAGAAAAAAAAAAGATAAATAGGAAATCAGCATACAAAAAATTGTTAACGACGTATAAATGATCAATCTAAATCTTTTGCCCCAATACCTATGCTGTGTGTTGATACAGATGTGATGCAGATTTGTTGAGCAACGGCGCAAAGGTGATGTATGAGAGAAGAGATAAAGCAGAGATATGTTACTCTTTATTTCTATTTCATGGCATCTAGGTCAAACTTCGTCAGCCGTGACAAAATCACGTTTTAAAAATCAGTTTTGTACAAAATTAACAGAAATATGCAATATCTCGAGAACTTTTTTTCCCAAACAAGTCTGCGTTAACATGATATTGGATCTTATAAGTTTTTAACGGTTTCTTCCTGCCTTAACTAAAGAATCCAGAGCAATTAGTTAAAATATGGATATACTGAAGTGCGTGGATTCTGCATGGAGAAAGGAAAGTACTTTGAAAAGGTGTGAAAATTTCACTCTCATAACACGTCTAGAAGTGAACTCCATAATTTAAAGGTGCCTTTGTATAAAATAGTCTTTGCTCTTAAACTTTTGCATGGGGCATGCCCTAAACGAAAACATTTTAATGTTAACAAAAAAATATTATCAGTCTAATATCATAAAAAAAAACAACCAAACAATTAGCTAGGATGTGCAAATGATTTCTTTCAAAGAAGGCACCGCAATTTCCTAACAATTTCATAAAGTTTCAGCAATTCGTCATCATTTTCCCAAAATTCATACGGCATGTGACGCCTTTTTAAGAAAGAGCGTTTTAAATTATGGCGTTCCATTGGCACACACACATGAACATAAAATGAAAAAAAAATGTATGGGGGTCACATTTCTGCTCATTTGTTGGCGACATTAATTTTTCCGATGTTTTTGGTGGTCACGAATGATTTCTAAGTACAATCGAAAATCGGGAAATTTGCCTTTTGGCCTTGAAATGACCCCGCTTTCATCCATCTCACACAAATTCCAGACTGGCACCAATGATTTTCTTCTTCCTTAATGTCTTCTTAAGCGATGGTGGCTTGTTAACATTAATCGAGAAACCTAATTTCTGAACTGTGATATATTATTATTATATCACTGCACTGAGAGCGCAAATTTAAATTGCAATTTTTATAATACACATGTTCTACGGTCTATTTCGTCACCGTCCCCTAATACTGTCGTAAATGCAAATCTACCAATAATCAGTTACGACAGTGTTAGGAGACGGTGACGATTTTTACCTCCACGTAGTGAACATGGGGAATACCTACGGACAACTAGACAAACAAGGCGTACGGACGAGGGAAAATTAATTCCAGTGCTATTTTATGGAAAATTTTGACCGAGGACTAAAAAATGTAATGCCACAGCCGCTAACTGATTTATTATCAGAACCTTTAAGTAGGGTACTACTCATGTTTTTTAAATTATTTTTAGTCAAGCCAGATGTCCTGTCAAGAATCCGATTGGTCCCATTTTGTAACTATCGGGCATTATTGTTTATGGCATTTATGCACCAACTGACAAGGCACTGGTCTCTGCATAAACGATAAACATTGCTGGTGTGAAACTACACCAGTCGAATTTTCAATATATTTGTCAGAGAAACTTGTAAATATATATATGTTGCCGTTGTACATCTAAATATTAGCATGTGTATTGTCTTCGTTTGTGTGAAAATGCCACCAATGCCAGTTTTTACTTGTAGTATCGATATCACTTCACCATATTTAAATACCGTTTGACGACTGTTTCAGCCAAAATCACATGGCTTCTTTGAATTTTTGAAATAACATGTAAATCTTGTCGTCTCATATCAAAAGCTGTCAAAGAATTTTGTCCGAACCCCCCTCCCCCAACCCCCACCCCAATAATTGCCTTTCAAAGGGGAGAGGGTGGAAGGGAGGCGACAGACTCTGAACAACTTTCTCTCGATGTACATTTTTTCACAGCATACCTTCAAATCATGCGTAGTAATTTGTGTAAGTAAATTGTGTGCATGGGGATGGGGTGGAGGAGGAGGGAGGAAAGGAGAGGGTGTGTCCTTGCTATGAGTCCAGTTGCCGGCTACACTGATTTCTTTACAACATTTCAGCTTACCATTTTTCTGCTTTAATCAACAAAGACGTCCTGGTAATGTTAGTCTGTCATTGTAGAGCATTTTCTTCAATGGTCATTTTGGGATGTGTATGCCGCCTTTTTCCAGAAAGATTGAATTGGGAAAACAAGTGTTATTGGTGTCATATTACACTTCGATAATCCAGATGGAAACCAAGGAAAAACCATCGTCACCATCCCATCACCACCACCACCACCACCATCGCCACTATTAATAATAATATTACAACCGCACCAGTAAGATTTTGATGGATATTGTATTAAAGATTTCAACCATATGCTGCAAAGGTAATTATATTTCTTTTAGTGTAGGGCAAGCCCATCTAAATGTACTTTTTTATCTGCTCTTTCATCATACTATAACAAACTATGGGGACGAATTCGTGTAACGTCGATGCATTTGAGTATGAAGCCACCAATACCCATAAAATTTAACATGCCACCGTTATCGTCACAACAGAGTTGTGAGTGGGAGGCTTAATTTTTGTATTTAGAGAGGCATTATGTTTTCAAAAACTAACTTCTCTATGAAGCTGCGTATAATCGCCAGGTGACTGTTCCTTTTCTACCATGAGCCATTGGCTCCTTGTGGCATAAAAAAGTCTGCGGATGGGACTCCGTGTGGTCCCCTCACGTCTTACATAAAATCATGTTATCACAGTGTCATCCCCCCACCCGCCTGGGCCCAGGTCCGCTTCAAGGGACGGGCTACCGGCTGGGCAAAATAGTGCCGAATGTCTCTCTGGGGGACTGGCTGTCCTGGTACAGCTTTTGCAGGCGGGCACCTGGCCTGCGTGGCCACCCCTTTGGTAAGAAAAGCTCTTATGTCTCTTTGGTCGGGCTGTAGGGGGGTGAGTACCCTTTGGTCCTCTCCGAGTGCGCGTCGAAGGAAAGTCGACGTGCACTGGAGTTGCTCCTTTGTCCCGTACAGGCAATTTTGTATGGTTGGGTTCACAAGAAGTAGTTGCCGCCGTAGGCCCTGCAACTCCGTGCATTCACTGAGGATATGCCGCACATGCTCGCTCGGATACCCGCAGTGTCTGCACGTGGGATCCCTCTCTGGGTTCAATCTATTCAGATGTCCCCGCAGCTCGATGTGTCCTGTGCGCATCCTGAAGATATCATTTTGCGCCTGCCTCTCTAGCTCAAACCAGGCATCCCTCGGGTTTGGCTTCTTGTAAAATTCGTGGAGTGCTCGGCCCTTCGCACTTTCCTGCCATCCTCGCAGCCACCGATCATGAGACCAGCGACCGATGAATCCTTTGGCGGTGGCGTAAGTGGCCGGCCTCTCTATTTGCGGACCGAGACCCCTTCTTTGCGAGTTGATCCGCCCTCTCATTTCCCCACAGGCCGACGTGACCCGGGATCCATTGAAAGGTTAGATCTATTCCGTAGCCTCGCATCAGCCTATCTGCGAGCTCGAGCACCTCGCATATCACTACCGTGGTACTGCACGCGGAGTGGCTTTGCAGTGCTTGAAGTGCTGACATGGAGTCCGTGAAGACTACCACGTCTGTGGGGGCGGCGGTCCCATCTTCGAACTTGTTCAGGACGCAACCAGCCCCTTTTTCAGCGCTGCCACTTCCATTATGTACCACAGGGCCCATAGAGCTCCTGCAGCTGGTGGTCTGCGTCTGGGTAGATGATCCGTACTCCATACCCTGCGTTTCTGGTTGCTCCCTCGGCGCTTCCGTCCGTAAATATACGCACGCTGTCCTCGGGGTAAGACACGACCGTTTCCAGTGCAATCGTTTTGAGAAGGTGGTGCGGGCTACTTTTACTCACTCGTCCGTCGACGAGCTCCGTCCGGACCTTGGGCTGTCGTAATTCCGAGAAAGGGGGGGCCTCCGGTACGATTACTATTGGCTTCCTGACCGTGGGAGGTTTCACTTCGCTTTCGAGCATCCTGGTTGCTCTCATGAATGACGGCTTCTGTAGCCTGTCCGTGTCGTGCCAGCTCTCCACGAGTTCTCGCACCGGGTTACCCACCTCCAGTCTCCTTAGTCTTTCTGAGTAGCTCAGTATGAATTTGTCTCTCCTTATGCCCAATGGTTCCACGTTCGAAGCCATGTCGAGGGCCTCGTGAGGTGTGCTAAGGAGCGCTCCGCATATGAAGCGTAGGGCCTGATAGTGGACTCTTTCCAACGTCGAACGTTCGCTTGCTGGCCAGTGCTTCCATGGGAAGGGAATAGTCGATGATCGACCGGGCATAGCCCAGGTAGACTTGTCTCAGGAGTCTACTTGTAGCACCCCAGCTAGTAGCTAGCAGCACTAGTAGCTAGTAGCACCCCAGCTAGTAGCTAGTAGCACCCCAGCTAGTAGCTAGTAGTAGCTAGTAGCACCCCAGCTAGTAAGCACCCCAGCTAGTAGCTAGTAGCACCCCAGCTAGTGCTGCCAAGCCGAGCTACTGCTGCCAAGCCGTTTGACTAATCTCAGCCGCTTCTGGACCTTTTCAGCCACGGAGCTCGTGTGCTCCTGCATAGTGAGCCTCTAATCGAGTTGGACACCCAGATAGCGGGGCAGTGGGCCTCTTTCTAGCTTTACTCCGTCGATTCGTTAAGTTTCCAGAATCTGCAGTAGAGTGCAATCATGTTGAGATCCTTCTGAAAGTTCTGCGTCATTTCAGCAGCATTCGTTCCGGTTTTTCCGATCAGCATATCGTCAGCAAATTTTGCCTTTTCACATCTCAGGTGGATACTAAGGTCATTTATGAAGGCCAGGAATAGGGTGTACGAGAGCGCGGACCCCTGGGGGAGTCCCTCCTCTAGGGTGCTCTCAGGTGAGCGCACCTTTCGGATTCTGGTTTGGATCGTCCGGCTGGTAAGGAAGTCCTTTATCCAGCGGTACATCCTGCACTCAACACCCATTCCGCTCATCTTCAGCAGTAGCCCCGACCGCCATACCCTGTCGTAGGCCGTTTGTAGGTCGAGGAACACTGCTGTTGTGCTTTGCTGTTTTCCTTGTCCTGCGATCTGAAAACCATCGATCACTTTCTGCGTGAAATGAATCAGCTGGTCTGCTGTTTGTTTCCCCTTGCGAAAGCCCGCATACAGATCAAGGACTTCTTTTCCATCCACCAGTAGAGCCGTCCAATTACCATCCTCTCTGCTGCCTTGCCGAAACAAGAGGTGAGCGAGATCGGGCGGTAACTGTTCGGCTCATCGACGGGTTTGCCCTTCTTTAGGACAGGGACAATTATTGCCCGTTTCCACGCCCGCGGGAGCTGGCCGGTTCTCCACGTTTTGTTGATGAAACCTAGTATCACTAGCCGGCCGAGACTCCCAAGGTTTTTAAGCATTTCATTGCTGACTCGATCGAGGCCTGTGGCTTTCTTCTCTTTTGCTTTTGCTAGAGCTGCCTCCAGCTCTTTCATTGTGAACTCCGAGCCAAACGGACCATCCTCCTTCACCTGCATGGCCTTTTCCCTCTCTGCCCTCACCTGCTCGACTTTGCGGTCCCTAGTAGTGTGGGGTTCCGACTTATTGACTCCGGCGAAGTGTTTGTTTAGCAGCTTAACCCGAGAGTCCCGGATGGGCCCCGGGGTCTGGGTCGTTTCGGTACGTTCCATTCTGTTGTAGAGTCCATGCCTTTATTCCCTTTCTATCTAGGTCCATTTTGCTACAAGCGGCGCGCCACCGTGCTTGCTTGGAGTCGGCAGTCAGTAGGCGCACTTTGGCCGTGAGTTTGTTATAAATCGTTCTCTCCGCTGCTCCGCCTTTTGCAACACGTTCTCTGGCCTCTTGTCTCGCTCTGACCGCCTTTTCCAATTCATTGCTCCAGTACGGACCCCACTTCTTTCTGCCTCCCCTCGGGATACTTTGTGGAGTGGCCGACAAGATCCCTTTTACCAAGGAGTCGCACTTGGCGTCAATGTTGTTTTGGTCTTCTATTTTGGCCAACTCTTCATTCGCTAGCTGTTTGAAGAGTGGCCAGTTTGCTCTCTTGTAGCACCATAATCGGTGAGGCGCCCCCACGCCTGTCCGACCAGGTGCTGCAATTTGCAACAGAAGGGGTAGATGGTCTGACCCGATGTCCGTGAGGACTTTCCACTGGAACCTTTGACTGATGTCCGCGGATACCAGGGAGATGTCCGGCCTGCTCTCTCCTCCATGCCCCCTGTGGAGAAGAGTCGGCGTCGAATTTGGGGTTTGTTGTAATATTAGATTACAGCCGTCTAGGGTTTCCTCCAAGTCCTTCCCGGGGGTATTCACCACTCTGTGGTCATAGCATAGTAAGGCGGAACGAGCATTGAAGTCGCCCGCGAAGATTGTCCTTATGTATGACTTTCCTACACTGCCCAAGTCGAAACTGTTGTTTGGGGGGGTTATACACATAACAGCGTGTATTTGGTTTTGTTGAACCAAACTTCCACCTCTTGGATATCGAGCCCACCAGTGCTGTCTGTCGGTTCTCTGAGGGAGGCAGTGATATCATACCTGACCAGAACAGCAAGGCCACTGCACTGTCGGCATTGGCACTTGTGCATCGAGTATCCCGATATGTGGGGTTTCCTCACGCCCAGCAACGTTTCCTGTAGCAGTGCGATATGTATAATATGGTTGTCTCTCAGAACCTTACCCAGCTCTAAGGTTTTCGGCTCTAGGCCGAAGACATTGAGCTGGAGAACCATGAGCTTGCACCCATTGCTTCCAGGAGCGTGTAGGTCTGTTCTACCGCTCTTATTGTTTTCCGGGCCAGTAACCCTTGTCTCATCTCCGGCCTACCCCGTCGCACCAGAAGACGGAAGTCCGGTAGCCTTTGGTCCGGCGGTGGCCCGTCCTTCTCCACCAAACGCGAGTCCATATGTTTGGGTTGGACAGTCCTGCGATAATCTGATTTTGACTTTTTCATTATTGTATAAAGGGGGGTATGGCGGCGTTTCCAATCCCCAGAAGACGTAGCCGGGCGAGTCCGTCCCCCTAGAGGCATTCGGGGGTTGGACTCTCAAGCAGCTGCAAGGCTTCGCCCGCCACGGGGGTTGCCGTTTATCGGTCCGCCCCTTTGGGGGGTGGGGGGGAGGACCATATTCAGCCAAAACGGCACGGCGAAGATCCCAGCCCTCTTTAGCAAGAGCTTAGCGTTGGCTTCCTGCCAGTATCCAGTTGCCACCACGTGGAGGTAGAGGGTGAGTCTTCCCCGGCTAGGCCTCAGTTTCCTACCGAGGACTCGGTACCCGTCAGTACGCCCCTTCCGCCCGAGGGAAGAGGGTTGCCATCGGCCTCGCTGAGAGCTACGGGTTGGCTGCGTAGTGGGGCCCCGAAGCAACTGCGTATAATCGCCAGGTGTCTGTGCATTTCATGTGGTCAATTCCACGCCCACCGAGTTCGCCCCCTCCAAAGAACAGAGGAGGGGGAACCCGAGAGTTGCAAAGAGGCTTTTTATGAACTCCTGGGGCTGGACGGGTGGTATCCTCCGGCCGATTTGAAATGGGGGTGTGGAGTCGTAGCTTATCCCCGCTTAGGATCACCGTGCCGGCAGGCCAATGACTGGGCCTGCTTTCGGGCCTCTGGGTGCAATGAGGTCCTAGCTGGCTACCCCGACTCGCCACTCCACGGGGGTAGTCTGCGTTCGAGGGGACGTGGGATGGAGGGCCACCCGCCCAAAAAATCGGTGGCTCTGCGGACCGCCCCCGTTCTCCGAAGGGTCTAAGGCTACGAGCGAGCACAGCCACAAAGCTGAAATTATAAAGGGATTCATGACGTACTACGAGTGCCACGCGATCACCAGAAGTATACGTTACCAATGGTATGGGGCCTACGTGCGGTAGTTGTGACTCGATCGGTCCATTGGGTAGAGAAAAAAGATAAAGATCCCGGACCGGTTTGCTGTTGCAAGAGAGCGAGGTTGGCGAATGCTCACTAGGATGAACACCCTCCCTATTCCGTATCCCCAGGGCAGCCCAGATTGGTGTCCCTTCGGCTCATCCCAGCCTCCGGGGCCTGGCCACTCTACCGCTGGGCACTCAACTTGCGTTGGACAGTTGCGAGATACCCTTTGAGAGACGGCGGTCCTCCTGTCCATGGCAGTCGGACCACCTGGGGTAGAGCTCGCCCACCAGATAGGAAAGAGTGCGATGGTTCGTGGCTCCCCTGCACGACCCCATCAATGACTGGCACAGTCGTTACGCCGTCGGGCATGTATGGCCCTAAGCGCTCGAAACACATGCCTCAACTGTGTCGTTGTCCCTATGTCCCCCCCGCCCATGATGGCGAGACGGCAGACTCATGTTCCGACCGCAGATCGGTCAAGCAAGACCCTTCGGCCATCTGCGAGGACCTAGACACGTTGCCCCGCGGGCCGGTTGGCCTGTGTCTGTGGCATAGAGCCCCAACACATTTTGCCGATCACGTCCGGTAACATTACCAGAGGCGCTGATCGTTTCCAGTTGCCACCTCGTGAAGGTATGTGTGGAGATCTTGGGCCAGGCCTTGCCATCAGCCAAGCCCCCCCCCCCCCCCCCCCCCCNCCCCCCCCCCGGTTTGGACACTGGTCGTAGTCTTCCTCATCTCGCAGATACCGCTCGTTTGGGAGATTCGGACTAGCGGCCCCAAAGCGTCGTCACCGAAGCAACTGCGTATAATCGCCAGTTGTTTTTAATTTGCCAACAAAAAAGTTGTGTTGCATCCGTTGGTCAGAGTTCACGGGTCAGTGGTCGTCAACGAACTCATATATATGCCATATCAGAAATTTGTTGTTTAGGCAAGGTAAACCCATTCGAAGAAATGGGTGTTATTACAGTATCTCGTGCTGCCCATTTTTTTTCTGTCTCCCTCTATTCGCTCTCGCGTCAAAGCAGGTTTATGACAAAAAGCTAATGAGGCATCACGAAGTCTCCTCACTCCCTACCCTGAACTCCCACCCCAACCAAATAAATATATGCAAAACTGCATTTCCTTCTTTGCCTCCCGACCAGTTGGTTAGCACGCTTTCCCAAGTTTACAATGGTTTTTTTTGTTTTTTGGAAGGAATGCTGCGCAACGCTAATTTTCCAACGCCTAAAACAAATAGTTTGTAGCTTGTATCCATTTCCCTCGTCCCCCGGGGAAGAGAGATATCGGACCAAATGTCTGACAGGACACATGTTAGGAGACCAAAGTTTGACATATTATACCGATGGAACTATGTCTGTTTGGCCGAGAAAGCAGTTCAAATTATAGTCATATCTGCGGAAGTGGTATCAAATACCCCAGGAGAAAAAATATTCATGGTAATTCCACACAAAATACAAATCCTAATATTTCTGATGGGCAGTGTCAATATATATATGCCTACGTATTCCTTTAACTGATCAGTTGAAAATTCGATTGGTGTAGTTATCACATCAAACGATGCTAGTACTCATCGAATAAATATCTACCAATACTTCGGCATTTGAAACAAACAGTCGTAGAAAAAAATGCTCAATAAGTAGTACTGAGTGGGTCTAAACTTAATCAGAACATCTCTGTTGTTTAAACTTAGCAAGAGAATATTTAGTTCAGTTCAGTTCAGTTCAAGTTTATTTAGGCCGAAGCCAATCACATTACAATACATATCAACAGTTCAGAAAGTATGAAAAGGGAGAAATAAAAAACAACAAAAACAAAAACCTTTGTACCTAGTAATACCTTAAATCCGGGTAAGTCTTTTGGTAACTGGACTACACTGAACCGTGTTCGAAGAATAATTTTGACCCTGAAGTTTGAACCAAAAAAGGAAGAAAAAAAACATTCGATCAAGCAGATGATATCACATTCTTTGAATTGGTTTTGGCAAAAACGCTTCACCACAGAATTTTGCGGGCCCATGCGGGAGATGGAATAAAGGTCCATGGTTTGCTCTTTCCAGAGACAGAAAATCAGACTATTTTTTTGTGCTTTAGAATACACAAAGAAGGTGCAGGGCCTGTTTCCTCGTTTTGACATTTAATGGATTCTCTTTTTGTCCAGATGCATCGTTGTCCTAAAGTAAGCACAGATGAATTGATTTTTAGTAGTCGGTAGCATGTGGACCAGGACTGATTTTTTTTTTTATTAATGTCCGAAATCACAGAGATCAGAATAACAGGGCATCATGCCGTAATCCTTGGATAGGCTTAATATATAGCTTATACCCTTAATAGCTGACGCCATTAAATGTCTAAGAAGTAATCTTAATAGACATCAACAATGCAGATCGAGTGGCACCTCCATATTAACCACTTCTCTGATCACAACCGCAAAAAAAAACCAACCACCTAGGTAATGAAACTTCACTGGGTTCATTTCATATTATTTTCAGTTGGATAATTTGAATATATAACCCATGAAAACAACAACAGCAAAAAATGGCATGTGCCGTTTACGGAATGAATTAACCCATTTACGAAACATTTAAGATAAGATAAGATAAGATAAACTTTATTTATCCTTTCACAGGAAATTTGTCTCGGACAAGTGCACATCAAAATCACTTGACAAGAGCACAGATATAGATGCACACATAAGTAAATTAATATAGACACACACAGATGCACACACATGCATGCATACATACGCGCGCGCACCCGCTCTCTCTCTCTCTCTCTCTCTCTCTCTCTCTCTCACACACACACACAACACTCACACACATGTTCACATACTGCTAGACCTGAGCCTTCCTGGTGCCGAAGGCACGAATGACCTACGATATCTTTGCGTTCTTGCTGGTGGTTGTAAAATTATGCCAACGATTCTCGATATTTAGTCACAGACGATTTGGATGTTGTGAAGCGGCATTTTGCTTGTTTACTGCCTCTGTCATTAACCGGCCGTCAGTAACGACTTTTAACTGTTAAATGAGTTTTACCCATTGTCACCATTTTGTGTCGAGAATAAGGCTATTTTGATAAGAAGATTTTGGGGGGCGGGGGGAGTTCATGACGTAAGGGTAGACACATTTAATTTATATCTGTAGAGCGGGAGGATTCAGATTAAGACCATCCAACAGGGTCTTTTCAAGCCGCTGACAGATTGCACTAGCCTGTTCCGGAGAAGCGTGCCTAAAGAGAGGCAACTCAGTTATAATGTGTAATTATTAAATGTTATTTCTCAGTTTGCTCCCATCTGTGTTCTGCAACCCCTCTCCACATTTAATTAATTCCTACATATGTTTTGAGTACGGTAGTCAGTAGTGATGCATTCTGTACTGTTGAAGTGTCTCTTTCTTGCTTCTTTAATGACAGAGAATGATATTCCTGTGGTGAGATATATTTGCAGAGGGTTACAGAAAATTTTCAATAGTCTCACTCACTGAGATGAATTGGATGATGTGTTGGTAGCCTTTGTTAGTTCCCTGGAGAAATGTGCAACTGTCAGCTGTCAAGCACATTCATTTCCCTACAAAATGGTGCCAGTGTTGCTGAAATATATGTCGTAGATCATTCTTATGGCCCGATTAAGAGTTTGATATCTCTCAAAATAGCCAGTTCTCTTGATGACATACCCTATGCGACTTTGAAAGCTCCCGGGAACCTACAGTTCAACCCTAAAATTTTGCCATGGTAGCCTATTTGAAGGGGAACTGGTAGGGAATGGTCAGAGGGAAGTGACCTGGGAGTGATTGGGAGGAAAGGGAAAAAGTGACCCCTCTTGGCTGGTCATTGTGTCCATGTAAACACCTTGGCATGAGCAGGTGATTTTTTAGTTGCCGATATTTGCAATCCCTAGTGGTCAAATCCACTTGTAACCACATATTTAAAATCTGAAAGTGATGTTAATGACATCTTGTAAAAGGTCATTCTGTTATTGATTGGGGAAGAAGCCCCGGAGAATAAAAAATGTGGTGCATCTGCCCCCCAAAAATTGAAAGAAAATGCAGCTTCCTTTGACAATACCATGTGAGCCTATGGAATGGTCGGGGCAGGGGTTGATCGTGGGGTTGGGGATGGAAGTAGGGAAGGAAAAAGGAAGGAATGAAATATCCAATTTTTTTAAAAATGGTGAAATTTGGTGCATTTCTTTCCAACAAGGAAAACAAGAGAGACAGGGAAAAGAAAGAACGAAATTAAAATTTATAGAAAAAAAGCGTGTGTCATGTAAGCTGAGTCTGCAGCACGTAGATTTAGATCAAAGTTCCATACAAGCTGGATTGGGGAATGGGTGGGNGGGGTGGGCGGGGGACGACCTCAGGGGGACAGGAAGTTTAAAAGACTGTCCAGATAGCCTAGATGACCCCCCTCGATCGCCATGATGTAAGCATTGTGTATCTAAGTGGATACATGCCAGGTACTAGCTGCTGGTTAAGGTCTTTGACACCTATTGTTTTTTCTTCTTTTGGCCCTATTAACATTTTGTGTTATTCTACATATACCACTGTGATTTGGGGAAATTTCTTTTAACGGAAAGAAAAAGGAAGGTCAACGCCCAAAATTTTTCACAAATGTCTTTCGAAGAAGATCACCTCGAATTCTGATTTGGTCTCAAATTTTTCATTTGGCTGGTTTTGACTGCGTGCGAATACATAAGCCTACACACTTTATTTTTTTACCTAGAAGACTGAAATTGTACCTGAAACTTCAAAATTGGATGCTTTATGTAGATCACAGGTCATTTTACATATTTCTACACTCTGACACTGGCTGGCAGGGCCCCAAAGAAGGGGATTTATATATTAGCGGATTAATTGGGTTGAACACAGTGAGTGATTTGCCCTTCGCAGGTGTCACAAACCTTTATCCTGCCGAATACCTACAGTCATTCTTTGACCCAGCACTCCCTGATTACGGTCAAAGATCTTTAGTACCTTACCCTGAAAAAAATATTATTGTTAACGATTACTTTTCACAGTAAGAACAAGTCATAAAGAGTTGATTGTAAGACTGTTTACTTTCGCCGTTTAGTTAGTGAGGATTTCATCTTAACCCAACATTGATGCTTGATGCAGTTTGGTGACTAACTACATTGACTAACTGCAACATCCACAGGCAACCTCCAGCGTGGTGTTATATTTGGATTTTCCCACCCCCCACGTATACTCACCCGGTCCAAACGTAATATTTATAGATGGAACCGCCCATCCCCAAGGGTCCAAATATGACATTACGGATGGACCCCCCTGGTTAAAATATAATAGGACAGAATAATGCCCCCCCCCCCCCNCCCCCCCCACACCTCCAAAAAAAAAGTCATATTTGAACTCTCTTTGGAACTTAAGGAGCGATTTTGATCTAATTTTGTGAGAAATTTCTTGAATGTATACTAATGGATAAAGAAAGTATGTACTTATTTGATGCCCTGTAACATTTGTTTGGATCTGTATCTTTAAACAGAAATTGGCACAAAGTAATGTGCCTAAAGACGATGAAGTCTTTGCACATATATAGTGTCTATTGTCCTCCAAATTACCACCCTTGCTTTACAAAGTCAGAAAGTCAATAGCGGGTATGAGCGCCATTTGAATTAGGGACAGTTTGACACCGGCATCTCATGGATTCAAGAAGATGTTGAATAAAGATTTGGGGGATAGCTCTTCGGACTTGAAAGAAAGCTCTTTTCAGTTCATGGAGGTTTTGAGGCTGATGAGGAAAAAATCCCAAGCGACGTCTGGAAGCTTCCATTTTTTTTATATGAAATCGAAAAGACTGTTTCCGGCTTTTCCCACCATGTGATCTTTGATTTAATGTTTTACTGTGGGTCCCGAAAAGTAAGCTACAAACATTTATTAATGCATGTCCATTACCAAACAAATTAAACACTGTGCATAGGTTACCGGCACTACTCTGCTACATATCTACATAGTCGCCACTAAGGTTCATGCACTTGTCCCATCAGTGTGCGATCGCATATATACCTTTCTCGTAGATTTCACCGTCCAGGTCACTGGCATCTGCTATTTTTTTCTTTTTTTTTTCAGCCCTATAAACAAAATGTGTTATTCTACAAATGCGACTTGTGATTTCGGAATGTTTTTCCCCTGGAGGTTAAAGTACTTCTTTTACCCGATCTTTTAAGGGGAAGAAAAAGGAATATCAGCGCTCAAAAATTTTCACAAATATCTTCAAAAATAGTCATCCGGTCCCCAATCTTTCATTAGGCTGGTTTTAACGGCGTGCTAACGCATAGGCCTAACGCAGTTTACTTTTATATCTATAAGAGTCAAACTGGACCTGAAACTTTAAAACGTGAATGCTTTATTTAGATCACAGTTCTTTTTACATATTTCTACACCCTGACATTGTCTGGCAAGGCCTTAAAAAAGGCGGGGGGAGGATTATATATATCAAATGCATTTACCTGAGAACAGATTCCTGGCTTACCAGAATTTTTTTTTTCCAAACTTACACAAACCACGTTTGACAAATGACAGGGAACTTGTTAAAAAAATTAAATTACAGTATTTGGGTGGTCAAGGCCCGATTTTTCAGTTTAGTATTATTTGCCAAGAAGATCAGATTTTTTTTAGCTTCTACTATCGAGTCAAGTTGCCAACAGATATATTGTTAGAGGGTGTCGGGTATAACCAGTTTTTTTATAGTCAGCAGAGATGTCGTCTGCATCCATAATCTGTTTCATACTACTGTAGTATCATCATGCAATTTTTTTCAACGACTACAGGTATTACGATGGTATAGGTTGATTGATGTGATAACTACACCAGTGGCATTTTCCATTGATTTGTGAAAGAAACTTTTCTGCTAATGTGGTGCCATTTCACGTTTAATATATTAGCATTTTAATTGTATTTGTTTGTCTGAAATTGAGGGAGAGAGGGAGGGAAGGAGAGAAGTGACGGGTTCGAAGGGGTCTGTTGACAGACCACAGACCACCTACAATCGTATGTGCATTTTGAAGTGGTTGGAAATTCAGTTTTTCACAGCAGTTCTTCAAAACATTTGGCAAAGCCTGCTTACTGATTTTTTTTTTCTTCTTCGGGCGGGCGGCGGGGAGGGGGAGATGAGGGGATGGAGGGGAGAGGGGACATAGGCGGAGAGACATCCGTGCTGTCTTCATTTTTCATTGTTTTGGGGGGAGGGGGGGAAGGGGGAATGGAAGGGATAACATAAGCAGTGGGGATTTAATAGACAATATTAATGATGATAATCAGCATGAAGGTAAACATTATCATATTGCCCCGCCCCTAATCATATTGGTACAGGGGCATTTTTCTTTGTTTCAAAATTTGGAGGAAGAGCTCAACAACATGTTTGGAAAATAGTTTGGCATGGGACCCCTGGATAAGTTAACAAAAGGTGTAAAACCTTACATAGCCAACAGTGAAGAAAACATTGGCATCTTCATGAAAGAAGGAAACAACGTGAACTGCTGAAACTGTTCTAAACCTGTTTTCCCATCCTCTTTTTTCAGTTCCAGACAGCTGTGCAACTGAAATGCTGTGCCTCAGTTTGAACAGGGGATGGAAGTTTCAATTTGTGTGACGAAAAGTGGTAAATTGCAGGGAAAAGCCCTTTTGGTCTCCGTTCCAGCATTTGTCGAAAGAGGCTGTGAATGAATGGACTAGACCAGAGGTGATTTGACCAATTAGCACTGTATTTTCAGCTGGAATTGTTTGTTTACATCTAGTTTTACAATCCAGTTCCTCCACCTTCCCTCCCCCCCCCTCCGAATGGACCTCTTGCCGAGCTCTG
>JAWQUT010000245.1:93816-109868 GCA_033807755.1 Ellobium chinense
TTTTTACTTCTCACCCTCACCCCCCACAGTCACTTCACCCCCACGCCCACTTCACCCCCACGCCCACCCGTTCTTTAAAGTCCGAAGTTTACCCTTACCTACCTCGCTACCCCCCCCCTTCCCACGGTGAGGTAGTATATCCAGATCTAAAGTGAACTGCATCAGTGTAACTTCATTGACACTAGTGTTAGTACAGCTATTAGATCTCCCCCCTCCCCCTTCTCATACTCCACTCCTTTCCCAAATCACTAGCCCAGCCCAACCCCTTTGCCAATGAAAGTAGGAAGTTAGTTTTTTTAAATCTGTAGATTTAATTCTGTCCTCGAACAAAAACAGATGTTTCTGGTCTATCATGAAGTCTTCATTTTCTTACAAATTAATGAATGGGGTGTAATTACAAATATGATCATAATTCATGACTGACTTGTGATAAATATGATTATAATTCATGACTGACTTGTGATCTCAAATTTTGCAGTTAGATGTGGAATTGGTATAGAAATTAGCAATGTCAGTTGAATACAACCACTTGACCACGTCTACTATTCAAGTATGAAAATGCCAACAGCACCTGGCATAAATATATGCAATTTTAAATAGTGCCTATGAAATCAGAAAACTGACCATGGGGAGGAAGAAAATGGGTTACATTTGAATGTCAAAGGCCTAGATAGGTGCGAATATATTTGTAGACTCAGAATAGGTGCGGTTTAGTCACTCAAGTATAAAGTTTGTGGTTGTTGCTAGGTGGGTAAGGTTACCCTGTTTACTGAACGAAAAGCCTAAAACAAATTAGGTAGCCTGCTTCACTGCGCAAGTTCTCAAAATCTAATTGGTTTAGGGGACATTTTTCTTCGTGTCAGAATTTGGAGGAAGCGCTAAACAATATGTTTGGAAAGTGTTTTGGCATGGAACCCCTGGATAAGTTAATGAGAGGTGTAAAACCTTATATAACAATTCAAATGTTAATTATTAAATGTCAAATGGCACAACATTAGCCGAAAAGTTCCTTTTAGTTTTAACAGATCGATGGAAAATGCGACTGGCGTAGTTATCATATCAAACAATCTGTTGCCGTTGAAAAAATGCATGATGGTAGCAGAATGATGTGAAACAGATTCTTGATGCTGACATTTCTGTTGGCTTTAGAAAATTGGTTAAACCCGACACCCTCTAATAATATATGTGTTGGCAACTCTGCCAGATAGTATTGTAAAAGCTAAAAAAAAAATATGTTTCTCTTGGCAAATGATGCTAAACTGAGATATCGGGCCGTGACATGAATTGAAACTTCTTTTCAATTAATTTTTTTTACGCCCTGTTAGAATGAGACATTGTCAGTTTGTGTGAAACAGTCTCTAGTCTAGCAATTCTAAGAATCAGCTTTCAGGTTAATATATTTGATCGATGTTTTGCAAAAAAAAAAAAAAATTCCATTTTCTGGAACTGGAAGAATTTATTAAACTAAAAAAATAAGGGTCTGAAGTAAAAGAAAAAAAATCTTCTTTGTCTCAATAATTTTTTTTTAACTTCCTTTCGGAATGTGACATAATTAAACCAATTAAACTAGAACATATGAAAATTTTAATCAGTCTTGACACTTCTGTATAGTGTTTGGTAACCGCGAAATCATCAGGGTCTTTAACATGTTTGCCCTTTATTCCTTAATTAAACATTGTCCACTCACAGGAAGAAAAATCTACAGAAGCAATTACTGGGTGTCCTGAATCGCCATTTCTCGAATCTTGAAATTCTGTTGTGATCAGAAAAATGTCATGGTAACAACATATTCTTTTTTTTTTCTCATTTTCACTGTGGTGCAGTAGTGTGTAGTTTGCATAATATTTTCCTTGATGTGCTCTGCCAGTGTGTAATTATCAGAACACCCAGTGATGTGCGGAATTACCCAGTTCAGTTGCAAAACAGTATTTGATTGATGAACTCTAGCTCGAAAAAGCTTGAGGAAATTGTACCTGTTGCTGCCTTTAAACCTTTATTAGGAAGAACATGTGCCTGGTTCGTACAGATGAAGTGAGTGTTTTAATAAAGAAACTTCTATTTTAAAGTAGTTATTTAATTTCCAACCTTGCCCATTTCATTTTTCTGTTGACATCTCAAATAGATGTGTAAAAAATAACACCTGGCCGTCATTGCAAATGGTTGGCTTGATTACATGGAGGAAGGGGAGAGGGGAAGAAGGAGCCTGTTTGTGTGAATGCGGAACTCTGGTTTTCTCCCTTTTGTAGATATATTATTGTGTGATTTTGGTAAACGTTCAGCATGTACCCGCTTTCTCTCAACTTCTCGTTTTCTTTATCCAGTTTGCATTTTGGTGTTGTCACTCCTGTTTTGGGCATGGCAGTAGGAAGGAACGGGATAGAAACGCCGGGATACTGCGCTTGAAGATACTAGTAGTGTATATTGTGGAGCGTGCAGTGTCCTTAGGCTGTGCATTAGGCCTTTATCGTCTTGTCTTGCCATGCAAGCAGGCTACAAATATGACCCATGTGGGTCAAGAGGTCAGCATATTTGTGCCCGCCAACTCTGGGTTACAAGTTGTTCGAGCTTTGTTAGCAAGTTAAGGCCGGTACTATTTGTATCATTGGTTCATGTCGTTTTACCAGCAAGAATTAACGCCTAAATGGACTAGACTAAGCGAGGCATTTTCCATAACCGAAATTAATGTTTACTTTACGGTTTTTAGTACCTGTGTGTGAGATATTACCATTGTAGCAAAGTGGAAAACTATTTTTTTTAAAGCTAACTATGGCAGTGAGGGAGCATTTTAAGGGAACTTTCCACCAAATGATCCCTTAATAGAAAAGACCTTATCTCTATTACTTATATGAATATTACTTTGATGTGATTATCACCATTTCTCGCCACAGAAGAGGGAATTTTATTGAATGCGAAAACACAGCAAAATTATGCATGATTTCTATCCTACAAAAAAATAAGATAATAATGAAGTGATATCAAACAGATATGATATTATAGAATTATTGATCGCTTTATCGGATCAAGTACATTAAAACTCGCTGAAAAAGATGGTGTGTACGATACAAAATGACCCATTCAAACCAAGCATAACCTATTCTGACCTGCCGCCTCAAAACGGATAGTACGGACTGAATTCCATATAATACATACCATTCCTTCATTGTGGTATGTGGCTGGAGGCAAAATAACTTGTAGTAATAATTGAGCAACCAATATTGCTATAGATATCCACATTTGATCACATATATGGTGCATTTATTTTGCCATATTTGGTGTTGTTTGGTGACTAAAAAGGTTATTATTCAGCTTAACCTTATATGTACCGGGTAATCGAATATTCGGTATTGTTAGTGATGCACACGTTAGAGACAACCTCGCTTTCAGTACAGCTCCACTTTAATTGAATGTTGGATGGATCCAGCTGAATGTTTGATAACTCATTTATAGACTGCCATCATGGCTTTTGACATTATGTAAGTCCGAATACTTCCGGTACAGCCATAGGCCGTTGGAACAGTCACGGCCTGCGATTATATAGGCCCATATTCATCAAAATCTTCCTTTGCAAATTATCCATTGCAACGTCTTACTACGCGAATAATAAGTGTGATGATTACAGTCATGTACTTTCTTTTTCAGAAAACAACATAACTACTTGCCACACCATTGAGGAAATAAGAATATCAATACACCTTCTTCTCTCCTTTTTTCTCTTTTGTTTTGTCCACTGCTCGTATCGCACAGCATACTACTTATAACTGAGAAACATTTAATCGTAAGCGCTTTGTTTTTACACACAATAAGTTTGCTTTGGTTAGAAGTTCATTAGAGTTTAATAATGTGATAGACAGAAAATTGCCGAAAGTAACCATTTGTCAGATTAGTTGCCAGATTTGCTTTGAAGAAAAAAAAATGTTTTGGGAAGAATAAACTGATAAAAATATGTATGAAAATTTTGAAACAACCCTGTTTAGTTTAATCATAGCAAAGATATTTCGAAAACCATCAGTCATTCATTTCCGATTGCGTATAATTACATTTGCCTTTTGTTGTTGTTGTTGTTGTTGTTGTTGTTGTTGTTGTTGTTCAAGACCTGATTGTAATTTATGGAAGTTTTCTTATGGAACGCGCTCATCATTCAGTTCATTGCCCTTGACAAAGACACTTCTTGTGTATGAGAATGTGACAATAGGATGCCGCAGTAATTCCATATCATCAGTCTTCATTTAACGTATCCAAACAAACAAACAAACAAACAAACAAACGAGCATATTTGACAGATAGGAATCAGCCGTAGGCAGCAAAATTAACTTTTTTTTTTTTTTAGATAATGAACACATCTCCTTGGACACTTTCTGATTTTCTTTAGCGCTCATGGTGCTTTTACGTGCATAAAGATGAACGCCGCGCCATTTTTTGTCCTCTATTCCGTGTAAAAGGCGTAGTCTATGCCTTTCTCTGATATAGTGATAGGAAAGGTGTCAAACTTCCTCACTATGACTGGTGTGCACCAACCATAAACGTAGTCTAGAATCTCCCTTGCTAAGGACCGTCCACAGAATACAAAGACGGCACCTTTTGCGACGCTTGCGCTGCAGGAATCAAACACAATCCATGCTGAGTGTGATTTCGCTTCAGTGTAAAAAGATTATAGTGCGTTCACCAAAAAAAAAAAATCGCTTTGCTGCACTTCGGTTATTTGCACCGTCACTTCTGATTAAAGGTAAGTAATGTGTGTGTAGGGCAAAATCAAAATACAGTGCTAGAAATTAGACTGCCTCTTTTGTTCCACGACTGTTGCATATACACCGTGTCGATTACGTCTTTTGCCTCGTTTCAGAATTTTTGGTGGGTAGGGGGGGGGTGAATATGTTGTTTGTTTGTTTGTTCGTTTGTTTGTTTGTTTGTTCGTTTGTTTGTTCGTTTGTTTGTTTGTTTGTTTGACTGACGACTCAATTCGAGTATCAGTTATTGCCAGGTTGATTAGCAGTAAAATATCAACTGTAACCGTCCTTGCTTGGTATGCCAGAATGGATTTGGATGGTCCAAAACATAATAATTGAAAGTGTTTACCCCTGTCACTAATTACATGATCAAGTTTCGGGAGAAAAGTTCGCATAAATCAGTTGAATAATATGAGATTAAGAGTATAAAGAAATTTCAGTGGCGTTTCTACGTCTTTGGATGCATAGTGCCTCTTGTGTTTAATTTTTTTTTCCCAGAGACATACTTCTTTCCGCTACAGAACGTACACAGAATGTATAAGGAGGGAGGAGAGAGGCAGATTTCTGATTCTGACATCTGATGACGACTACAAAATCCTTCATTCACCTCATCTTTAGATACACATATTGCCCAAGGCGATTGCGGATTAATTGGTTTTTATCAATTTGCTGAAAAATGCTCTTGATATGCTCCAAAGTTAGAGAAACGAAAGACATTTCGGATGTAAAGAAATATAAAGCGTTATCAGATTTTTGCGCAGATCAAAACAGAATGACATTATGGACATAATCCTACAACTAACTAGACAAAAGTGCAGTTCATGTATTTCGTTTCATGTGTTCAGATAAATATTTTAATTACTTATTTGCCGGAGACATGTCATGCCCCGTATACAAATCAAATTAACATATCTAGAAAAAGAAATTAATGTCCATCAAGATTTTCGTTTACTCACCTTCCCATTAACTCACTGACAGCTTTGCGAGCCTTGTCAAAGACGCAACTGATGTAAATAGAAGTGATTTATTCAGATTATGAGATCGAGCGATTCGCCCCAGAAACATGAAACTCCCCCCCCCCCCNCCCATAAATACATTGAATGCGCGTCGATCTCCCCTTCTTTCCTGCAAATCCAAGGTTTGCATGACCTGAAAAAAAGTGCCTCCAAAAATGTGCATTATATTCCCCTCAAATTTACGACAAGGGAATATGTCTGTCCAGATCACATTATTATGATCTGGACAAAACAGTGAAATAACCTAGAAAAAAAGTAATTTGTCATTACTGGGATCTAAAATTAAAATTCTCTCTCACCGCACTATAATGACTCTGAAACAAGGATATCAGAATGGAAAGACTTTGTTGGGCTTCGGTGATCTCGTGACGTCAGCCACAAACATTCTGTAACAACTATGAGTGAGGGGTGCGCAAAGCAGAATTATCACTTGAAAATAATTAATGCCCATGCCTTTGTGTTTGTAATCTTTACTTTACCCCTAGCAAATTAGTGACTTTACCATTTCCGAAGTGGCTCCGAAGCCGATGACAGCTTATAGAAGTCGAACCGTTTTTGTCGAAATTTTGTGTAAACACGAGGCGGCCAGTATAAAATATGGAAATAGAAAAAAAAAAAACTCCTTGAGAGAAAGGTGGCTAGTGGCTATCGTAGTTTTTAAGAAATCTGCCGTGTTCCTGACCATGACATCTTAAAACAAGCAGCAGACTATACAGTGTTTGTTTGAGAACATGTCGTAATCGTATAGTTTGTCAAATGTCTTAAAAACCTTATAATGCAGCATCGTAAGTTTTATGCATGCAGTCATAACATAACTTCCATGAACATTGGGTTTCACACAGCTTAACTCTTTCATAATTTGCGCACACTGCTATAATGTAATAATAATAATAATAATACGGTTCGTAAGTCTCGCATCCAGGCTAATGCCCGCTCACGGGACTCCACACTATTGTTACCCAAGCAGGCTGATTCCTCTAGGATTTTCTCAACTCCCTGGGGAGCATACAATGCCGCTGCCATTTATACGCGCTGATCACTAGCATTCTCACAATATCTTTCACTGCTTATAGCCAGGTACCCATTTTACAGACGGGAGGACTGACGAAAATCTGAATGAAATCCTTTCCCATGGCACATTCAACGCGACCGCGGTCGAGAATTGCACCCACGACCTTTAGATCTTGAGGCCAACGTCACAACCATTCGGCCACGCTGCTCCACAGCGTATATAACTTGACCTACTGAATGGAACAATGATTGATGTGACATGTTTTCAAGATAGTGCAATAAATGGGGACATTTCAAGTGCCTCATTTGGTTGTGCAGCCGCAGAAAATTAGCTGGTCACATCACTTTGGAATAGGTAAGATAGTGGACAGCTTCGACTGAAGACAGCCATTAGATGCAACTTTGGCCCACTCATGGTCGGTGGATGGTGGAAGGTCGATAAAGGAACTGCAAGCCTTACTTTATACTCCTGGTAACGAGCTCATAATTTGTAGAGGGGGATGGCATTGCTTATTGCTTTTTTAAAAATGAGACACAGTCTTGTCCGATGTGTCAGCTGTGTCAACATTGGATATTTGCATACAAACTTCGCATCTCCAATCGCTTCTTCTGCCAAAGGAAAGCATGATGCTTTTAGAGGATATCATTTGATCCCTGTTTAGAATGACCGTAGACAGAAAGTGGTGTCACCATCAGTTAAAGGTGTGATTTGCGAGCAGGCAGCTGGTCATCACCGGTGTTATGTCTTTACTGTGTTGTGTTTCATGGATTGGGATGAACTTTGAATTTGACATCGTTCCAGACTTTATTTTAGATATTTCTCAGGACAGGGAAAAGAAATGAGCTGTCAGGAGAACAAAGACAACTGTACGAGGTTATACCAGAAGTCATGAAAGTTGGTCTGTAACGGCCTTTCTAGGAATGTTTGATACAAGTACAGATTATATATCGAATTAAAGCTTAATCTTTGTATTCTGAATCGCAGTTCTTTTTAATTCATATGTATTTAGTCATCTCGCTGTGAAATGACGCTAGAAAAGATTCTGTACACGCTTGTGACAAAAAAAAATGGAACTTGATCCTGCTAGTGTGCGAGTCTTCATTTTCGTAAGGTTGGGTCTCGGTGAAGGGCCGAGGAAAATCTACAAAGTCCCAGAGAATATATTTCAACCTTCACCTTGGACACACGGTGGTTTCAAGAAGAGATGAATGACTAATTCAGTGATCCATGATCAGGAGCACCAAAATCAGCTGTGTACGAGCAAATTATTATCCGGTGGAGCGAGTGATAAAAGATGTCTCAGATACTGAGATGGTTAAGCCTGCCACTTTTCACATGATATCAAAAAACCATCTGGTAGACGAAAATTTTCGGTTTAAAAAGGTCTGTGCATAATGGGAATCATATATAAAACATTGACAATAAAAAAGCAGAAAGGATAAGTGGTACTATGGCCCTGCTGGCTTTGTGTGACCCCCCNCCCCCGATCGAAAAGATGACTTGACATGATCACAGGCGATGAAATCTCGACCAGTTTCTTCGCAATTCAAAAAAAAAAAAAAAAGCTAACAAAAAACCGAAATGAAAACACTTATAGNGATATGAATAGATGAAAAAGGTGACCGACCAGTTGTTTTGAGCCATGATTTTCAAAGCAGGAAGCAGGTGTTTCAGGTATTTTCCAGTTATTTAGGGCCACTCACAATTGACATTCTGCTGCCAGTTCTGCAGTGACAGTCCATCACTACTTCCAAAAGCGATCTAAGCGGTTAGGAAGCAATGTCAGATTGTTGGTACCACAAGCACATTGATGCTGCATGATAATTTAGATCCCCAAGATGCGAGTTTCAGGTCGAGAAATTAATCCCATTTATAATATAGGCCCGGCGCAGCACCATGTCATATTTGATCTTTTCGTAAATTGAAGATTAAACTTTTGAGGAGGAAATTTGAGAGTATCCACACCTTTTAAAAGCTGTAAATATAGAGTTATGTGTATATACCATTTACCATACCGTAATACCTTCCACGACTGGCGCAGAGGGCTATAGCTTTATGTGGACAGCAAAGACAGGTACTCTTTAAATTCCTAAAAGTTAGGCAAGTATGTATTCAACCATTTGTGAGATACGGATACTTTATGAGTACGACTTCTCGGATGACCCTCGTATTACAAGAAATCAATAGTACTATTTGCCAGAGCATTGCAAAGCAATAGCGTTGCCTTGAGGAGAGACAGGTCAGCATTTACAACCTTGCAAAGAATGCCTGCGCTTCTGGTGAACAATATTTTGTCAGCTGATGCATACAACAACTAAGAGTTGCTCTGACAAAACCCAAACAAGATCCTTTTTGATCTCGCCAGATGAAAAATCCTTTCCATTCACTGGATCATTGGGAGCAGGGCAGTTTCCAATTAATCTACGAAGTACGAGTGCGTACAGTTATGCCTTTAATTTTTTGCTTCTTGAACCTGCTTTGATTGAACTCATCCAGTACTGATCGAAGAGAATATGGACTTCCAAAAAGTTTGCAGTTAAGAGAAAGGCCAGACGCTTAACAGTCTCGGAAAGTGAGGACGATGCCTGTGTGCCTACGTGGCTGTGATACGGCATCCTACTTCTCCGGCCACTCTAAGAGCATCATATGATGTTTTTCTAGCGCAGCTTGCTTTATTAGGCGGTTTAGGATTCCAGACTTTGACAAAGGATGCGATTTTAGACATGAAGTTTGTATGCAAGACATTCAAAGTTTGTCACAGCTGACCTGGGGGACAAGATCCGTATGTCACTCATTAAGGAAGCGCTGCGGTCAGAAACTCCTACACTCAACAACAAAGCCATGGGTCTCCACATACTGCGAGCTCATTATTAGGAGTAATATGGAATATTTGCAGTTTCCAGCCCGACCCTCCACTGACTTCGCATGAGCTGCAGCTGTATCAAATGGCTGTCTTCAGCCGATGCTATCCTCCTTACTGCCTATTCCAGGATCATCCGATCAGCTTGTCTTCTGTGGCTGCACATCCAAATGAGGTTCTTGAAATTACGAATGTTGGCGGTCAAGAATGTCCTCACCTGGACCATGCAAGACTGTGCGAGGGAGTGTATGAATGATTATAAGCCAACTCGTATACCTAGATGCAATAACATTGAATCAGTACGATATGTCTTTACGGCACATCCTTCTAGGTCGTCAATGTGGAGTATTTCTTGAATATTAAGATTACATTTGAATTTTAACAGCTAGTGTCTTTGTTAGATGATACCATATTATAAAATCTGCGATGTTTTGGGGGTCATAACTGTACCCAGGCACCAAAATTAGGCACATGGTTTTTTACATGTGAGCACACCAATGGTCAGCCGTGGTCATTTGTAGTCACTCCGTGGTCATGCTGATATTCTTTTATGCTCATGGCAAGCTTTGAGTCACTACTGCAGTCATACAGTATGCATTGCAAAAGTGGAATGTTGTGATTGGTAATTAAAGAGGGACACCAAAGAATTGGCTGTATAATTAGCAAACAATACACAGGTTTTTGGTTAAGTGATCATTCAAGAACTTTGCTTTGTGGTTATCGAGTTGGTGATGCACGCAGTTTAGGGAACAGGTACAGAGCATTCCAACGAGTATGAAGAGTTTCCGAGTACATAAGGTCTGAGGTTGTGAGGCCCTACTGTGATTATCAGCAGTGCGGAAGATAACATCTTGGTGCTTTTCCATCTCGGAGTGAAGATCTGAGCCGAAAGATTGTGTCGCAGAGTTACCGTGAAGAGTGAAAGTGAATGTTGTGTATTATGTCAGATCTATCTTTATGTTTTCCCTAGCGATTTGTTAGAGGCTCTCGTTGATAGATCCTGTTGTTAGATGGTGTCACAAACTTTTCATCAATCAGAAAATACAATGCCTTATGTGTTGGATGTAAAACCTCCAAACAAAAAAAAAATGGTCGATATTCACAATGCGGATACTATCAGTACATGTAGGCACTTGTACATCCAAAAAAAAAAAAAATGTCTCCCGCAGTTTCATTTTTGTCCTAGTTATGGAGACTGACGATTCAAGTTATCTTTCATAACATCAAGCCCTGCAAGTTACAAAACCATTGGATGGTCCTGGAGTACCAGTGAATGATCCATTCGGTTTGGTTTCCCACAGAATGCCTTTATTGTGAAACTAGAATGAGGATAACGTTGTAAAAGTATGAGAGTAAAAAGGAATGAATCACTGCATGGAAGCTTCAATATAACTTTAGACTTAGACATTTCTCTATGTTAGATAGTCTCAATGGTTACCCTGGCTTTTTTAACTCGCTGATGGCACATGCTTAGACTGTTACAAACTGTGCATTTGTGAAAAATTAAATTTCTTATGAAGACGAGTCAAAACTAAAGTTTCTATGGATTTTGATCAATCCTGCCACCCAAACATTCAAAATTAGAGCTATCTTATCAAAGAATGTGTTACAAAGGAAAGCATTAAAACACCACATCTGCTTAAAAATTTGAATTGCAGAGAAGCACCTTATCTTTTTTTTAGACAAAATGTCATTTTTTTGGGAGTCGGGTGCTTCTTTTAGAAGGTCAAGGATGCGCTCCTGAACCGGGCTAATAATTTCAATATACTTTTTAAGATGTGTCCAATCTATTTTTTAAAAGGGCACAGTGTTTCAAGGGGTTGCAGCAAGTCATCAAAATTCAGTTTTAAAACATTCGTGGTGGTTGGGGTGGGATGGAATTTGCCACCTTTACTCAACTTGAAACGAGTTATTAGCAACTGTAATGGCCAGTTTTTGTGTATTATTTGTCTTAAAAAGTCACATTATATCATAATATGAGATATAAACTGAGATGTCAGTACTATAAATGAATCTGCATGTCGAAAATAATTTTTTCAAGATAATATGCAAATTATGGCTAATAATTTGGCTTAATGTAATTGTAGATATTTTCAATCGGTGGAGGGCATTGGCAGGTAAATACTGACAATTTTTATATGACGTGAAGTTAAAATGTTTGATAAATCGCTTTAGATTTTTAAGTTTTTGTCTCATTTCGTAGTTTTAAGCACTGCTACACAAGTTTTGACAGTGTTGACGTAAAACATGTTATAATGCAGTACATATAATACATGAAACTTTTTTTAATGATACCGAGCGATAACCGGACATAAAATACTGCACACATTGTAAAAAGATGTGTAGTGGTTTCATGTTTACAGAGCTCGGGGTCAGTGAACATTGAAAGCTAGGCTTGCTCTGGATAATGGCCTCCAGTCTAATAGGGGCGGTTGTTTTTTTTTTCGTTTAGGCAAAGAGTTACTTTTATTTTACACCAAAGTGTGCTGTTAGTTCCTGGTAAATGGTGGATACAGTTGCTAGGTGGTGTCACAACAGGTGCGTAATTTTCACCAGTCAGAAAATACATCGCCCGTATGGGTTGAATGTAAACCTCCGACAAATGGCTGACGTTCACAGTGCGATCCAGTACTGTCGTAAGTCTTCGATCATTATACTTTCAAAAGATGTTACTACTTGTTCATAATTAGACGCCTGTCGCGTTTCCACTTTTTCCTGAGGGACTTTTGATGTGGTTTCTCTCCACTTAGAAATAATAAGTTATTACTTCCGCCAATCTCAATCCAATTCTGAGGCCAAATGTTACTCTCGACTTTGCCGTCGCACTGATGTAAGACAGCGAAAGACATTCAAACATCCTAGTGTTGTGGCCAAATTAGATGGCTTTTGGGGCGTGAACAATAGCACACAGCACTGCAAAACAACGCACCTGAGCACAACAGCTTGCGCATCGCACTGCTTGGACATCACTGTGCTTGCGTGCGCCATATCGCACCGCAGCGCACTTATTCCATCGCTCGTACTTCTGATAATTTCATTCCCTGTTTTAAAGTACTGTAAACCCCTGGGTCCCGGCGGCTTATGTAGGACCTCCATATTTCTGTTACTTTTTTTTTCCATTTTTTCCCGCTCATTTTAGGTATCTTGCAAATCTGAGAACTGTATGTGGAATGTGGATCTGACGCACCAGACAAACGTACAAATAAATCCAGTCAGCCAGTCCTCTGATCTTGTGGTCAGTTTATTAGATTGTAAGATGTAATGGAAAAGTGGTTTGATTAAAATGTGGTTATTGCACTCGCTGATTCATATTTATATGGCTCCCTGCGGAACATTATGTTTAAAACCTCAGCCAGCCGGCCTCATTGTTATCCTCACAGCCGCTTATTCTACAGTTCAAATCCTTCACCGCGCGCATCATATGACTTTTGTCCTCAACTCCCCCTCTTTCCCCTACCCTGTTCTTTGTGTGTCTGTCTGGCTGAGGCGAGAGTATGATTGGCTGCGACTGCCGCCGGGAGGGCCGGCTTAATCTTTTGCGCCGTCTGGAGCCGTCTTCTGGTAACCAGCCTCGCCTTCCCGTGGCCTTATGGCAAGCCCCGCCGTGTTGGGTCAGTGTGACCCGGGTTGCGTCGATCTGACCTTTACCTTCGCTGGGAGACCTGGCTGGACTGAAAAATATGGGTCATGTGTTTGTCCCACCCAGTCTCACCCTCTTCCCTTCCTGAAGAGAAAACACCTCCAACTACAATCTGTTTGGTCCGATTTTCCTCCGACAGTGAATTTCTGAGTTCCCTTCAGGAGAGGCTGTTCTGCAGGCTTCGGGTTGCAGCATGTGTTGTGCAATCAGTGTTCGATAGGCCCTGTTTTGTGGTGATTTACGGAGGTGTATTGATGTAAGTTTCGTGTAGATTGCTGTCGCAGGTGTGTACATAATTCTCTTCATTATGAGCTATCAAACAGTAATGTGACATTGTGCGTATACACTTTTCAGATGAGTCCATTATAGATAAGCACAATTCTGTGCTCATGTTCCCTAGGCATCTCTTGACGCGAGACTTCGTTTTGCCTCCCAATAGTTTGGCAGTTCAATAGCCAGTAGTGCAAGCGGCTTGTTAAAGATCAGCGAAGAGTCGAAGACATGAAAAGAAGCTGTCTCTCAAGAACTAACTATTGATTAGTCATGTTTATTTTAACAGTGAATTTTCCACCATGATACCACATTAAAAGTTAATGCCAGTCAATAAAAGGGATCGCTGGACTTCTTCAACATTAATTATTCGATTTATTGATATTAGACCTAAGGGTTACTGTATTTTTCTGTGCATCTCTCTATGTTTTTTTTACTTAAGACAAGCTACCCTGAAGTTTCAGTTTGAGTGCGGTTTGTCGAGTGAAGACAATACTTGTACTGTGCATAGACCTGTGGAGAAGTCTCGTCCTGCTCGCCACAGGAAAAGTGGGTCGTGTAACTGTGAAGGTACTGCCTTCGGAGTCCAACGAGGTCAACTTGTGGAGGTCAGTTTGATGTAACACAGGCTGGACAGTCGTGTGGAGGATGAGGTTAGTTCATCGATAATGTCATGGTCAGAATGAAGCAGCAACACAAACTTACTACAATCCATCTGACATGTTTCCTTTTTTTTCATGGGGGTGTCAAACAACGAGATGAAGTTTTATTCTTGATACTGTGTGCTAGTGCTCGTCTAAGGCTCAACGGTGATACTTCAATGGCAACATTTATGGAAGCTCGAGTCAGATTTTAAGTGAATGTCAGTATATTGATACAGTTATATTACGGCTGACCATTTTTATCCTCTCACGTTCGGAAAGATTTACAATTTCACTTTTAAAAGATCTAGATCTAAATCTAGACCGTCAAGGTTATTTTTGTGTGCTTTGTTTTTCTTGATGAAAGGGGCGTTTGCTTTTTGCTCATTCTGAATGAGATGTGCAGTAGACTTTGACATGAAATGTAGAGGTATAGAAGCCTGATCTCATAAGAAAATACGAACGAGACGATGATGAAGTTACACGGTGATTTAAGAATACGAGTAGATGAAAGAAAATCTATAGTGAGAAAAGATCGACATTACGATTCTTTTTGTTTAATTCAAAGCATGCACAGGTTACATTAGCTTGGCATTTTTACCATTTTCTCCTCTTTTATATGGCAGGCAAGATAGATTAACAAGACCACAGATCTGTTATTGCTCACCGACAAGCATTTTCTTATTCTGATCGCCAAAGGGTTGTGGCAGAAATTCGTAGTATCTCTTATGTCATTGCTTTTCCAGCCGAATCGGAACGTGAGCACACGTCAAGGAGGGCATCATTTGCCAGTGTAATTCGGCAGACATAATAAAGTAAGCTCGGGCTTAATTTTGATATCTAAAGGTGTACACTGTTACAAGATATATGATTCTTCTTCCTTTCTCCTTAATGTGATATTCACTTACACTTTACAGGATTTACACCTACACTATATATTATGATTTACAGTTACAGGCACTAGTGAGCAGCTATGGTTTATAATTTTTATTCTGAGGACATTCTTGCGAATGACCTGGCCACTTATGCATCTGCATTCGCTCTCTTTGGGAAGTTATAGAGATATTTTATTCTTTAAGCTATTTTCACACACAAGTGAAGTTTCTTAAAGTAAGGTTTACTTTTTTTTTTCTAAAGAGCTGTTTTAATATGTAGACTGTTAGTGATTCACCTGCCATGGAATAGAAAATACTGTACCAAGTTTTTGAAATCATTTACCATTAAGAAACTAATAATTTTGAATACAGATCTACTGCAGTTGCCATTAGGGGGAAAAAGGCTACACCAAATAACCTCTGTTTTCACACCGGTTATAGCATCTAGATCTATATCAACTGCGTTTGATGAAGTTCAGTGCATAGCGCTTGACGTATTTCCTTTACTTTCTGATGCAGATTTCTTTTTATCCAGTTCACAATGGTACCAAAGGGATACATTTATTTTAGCAGTCAGTAATGATTCCTTATACCTGCGTGGTTTCTGACTGTAGGAGTGTCTATTACAAGGGTCTTAACAATGTCCAGAGCGTCAGTAATTAAATCAGAGGATAAGTAAACACAACTGTCTATATAAAATGTTTTGCCTGAATTTTGTTTCCTAAACTGAGCGTTTGACAGACGTGCGTACGTATTTTATCTATCGGAAAATATGAAAAGAAGTAAGTTTACGGTGTGTGTGTGGCACCTCAAGAATGTAGGAGGACTGCAAACGACAATACTGTTAATTTGCTTCAGTATTGCGCGGAGTACATCAACATCAGAAATTTGAAACAGCACAACGTGTGAAAATGACAGATGAATTCAACAACAACAGCAACAACAAGAACAACAACAAACAAAAACCCCTTAGACTGGATAATATTTTCAGTATGTCTTAGGTTCTAAAAAGGA
>JAWQUT010000245.1:140361-154318 GCA_033807755.1 Ellobium chinense
GGGGGGGGGAAAGAGATACCTCTAGGATCATGTTTAAACAGTGATTATTTTGTGAAGCAGTTTCGTGCCTCAGCCATGCCTGGGCCGTCTCCCTCGCCGGTTTTTCCCGCAAACCCACTGCAACTGCGCGCAGGCCTCATACAGTACTGCACACATGCATTATCTTCGTGTTGTGACCTAGTTTTTCAATGCCTGGCTCTTTCTCCTTCACACTTGTGACTGTGTCTGTCCTGGGAGATTTGCTGAGGGGGAAAAAAATCAACTGTAAATCGCTGTTGACTCCCAACCAGGCCGCCCTCTAAGAGCATAACGTAACATGCACACTGCAGGCATGTTGCGCCACCTGGAGGAGGTTAGGACAATTTTAAGCCTAGGCTAGGAGAACACTTTTGAAACTGAAGCGCTAAAGAACTTTGGGCCTACTTGCCGTGTATATTATATAATATATATATGAGGATAGCCTGGCTTGTTGTTTAATAAAACCATGCATGCAGATTTCTTTCTTAGCCTAATGATTAATATATAATTGAGCCATTTTTCTGGTAGTGTGATTATTGGCTTTTGGTAATGAGGAATATTTAAGTGGGAGTGAAAATTGTTTTCGTATACATTCTGCAGCTTCAGACTTAATGAAGTAAATATACCAGGATGAAAGTGTACGGCCATTAATTTGTTGGTTGACAGTGATTTTTCTATGGATAGTGCATGATTATGTAGTGAGCGCCGTTTTCAAAGATATCAGGTTGCTTTACTAAACTCAGCGTGGAGAGGAACCCTCCCCTCCCCCATACCTCTTCCAACAGATCAATGACCCAGACACAGCAAGCAAGCGGGCAGCGACCGTTGGTGAGTGGGGGACTGGGTCTATAGGCTATAGCCACGATTCACACACATGCCGAGTAGAGAGGAGAAAATTAAACACATCGATGATGCATGTTTGGCCAACTAGTGCAGATTCTAGGTCTAGATCCGTGTCTGTCATATCTGCATTACTTTGGACCTAAATATCTAGACTCGTGTCTACAACAACATCAGTACGCGCATGCATGGCGAACTCTCTATGATAATAGGGTGTTTTCTTGTAAAAAAAACTGCCTTTGTGTTATCCGTACGGGAGCCGCTGGCTATGGATGGCTAACAATACGTCTGGTTTCCGATCTTCTGAATGTCCCAGGAGTCAGGATGTTACAGGTAGGAAGTCTGCTTATGGCCGATCGTAAAAAGATTTTCTTATCCCAACAAGTACTGATCTGGTTTGCTTCGCAATATGAGTGTGGAGGTTTTGGTATTTGGGCCGACGTCTGGAGTTGCCAAACTGATCTTTCACATGTCTTATGAGTAGACCTTCATGGTATATATTCGCAGGAGCAGTAAATTGGTTGGTTAATCACAAAGTAAGGGGTCAGTAATGTATGTGTAAGAGTTATTCGTCATCATACTTAGATAGGCCTAGGAATAATCAGGTGCTGATTGTGTTGGTTTTGCAATATTAGAAAGACCAGTTATGGAGTTGGACTGATGGCCTAAATTTGCAGAAAAATTTGTCCATAAATCTAGTTTGTTCACAGTAAAGAACGGTCTCTCATCTAGAGAGGTAAACTGCCGCATGGCAGTCTCTGCCAATGCACATCATCTGCTATGCTTGGAAATAGCTGCCGTTTATTTATTTATTTCATAAATTATTATGTGCTCTGTTAGTGTAAGTGACTAAACTCAACAATTCAGGTCAGTTATAGCTGTTCCTGCTTTTGCATTTTGGGCTTCATGACCACTTCTCTCACAAATGTTTTCTTACTGAAAATTGGCATTTTATGCTGAGTTTAATATCAGACCAGTTGTGGACTATGATTAATGCTAGTAAATAAATGATTCACATGAATTGTCTGCTCAAGATTCCAGACAGCAGTTGCTTTTACAAAAAGACAAAGCATACTAAATATATTAACAGGGTTGCCGTTTTGCTGATAATTATCGGAAATCCGATATTTTTTTTCTATTTTTTCCTGTTACTTCAAATACAAGGGGAAATTGGGCATATATGATAACATAAATTCGCGAGACTATCGGGCCATCGCAAAATTTTCAGATAATTTTTTGGTCAGCTGCTGGCAACCCTGTATTTAATATGAGATGCAATAGTAACACTGGTCTTCTATTAAGGCTGACTCAAATAAGTGTGTTCTAATCTGGAATATTTGTGTGCAGTCACCAAAACTGTAGTAGAATCTCATATCTGAACACCTTTTACTCCGAATTCCAAAAGTTTTCACATTCCAGCTCCCTCCTCTCATTCCCCTATCCAAAAAAGAAAAAAAATTACTTGGTGTCACTGAAAATGATTCATTTATTATGTATTTATTGCCTTCAAGGTTGTTGGCTGTAAGAATAGGAGAAAAAAGAGGCCATCTTTGGCCTAGAGAGATATCACCCACCTAGTTTTTTCATTGCTGTCTGGATGCATGGAGTGGGGCATGCCTCACATGCTGTGGCTGCACAGTCGTGTGCAGCCCTCTTGCCTACACAACCTGCCTGCCTCTGCATAAAACGCTGATTTGCTGCTGTGTGGTAAAGGGGAGGGAAATGGTGGGCGGGAAACTGGGACAACATGCATTTCAGGCCTGTCTGGCTTGTCTCATTTCACCGCCTCTTTCTCTTCGAAGATTTAAATGTAGAGTTATCTATGCAACTCTTTGAAATGTGTGTTGAAGTGTTTTTCTAGCTTTGCAATCTTTAGTTCATTTCAACTTACAGGAGTTTTGAAAGTGTGGAAATCACTGTTTGCAGTTTCTAGGTGACTGATGTTGTAGTCTAGACATGTCAACAGAAAGAGACGCTTTGAGTTTGCGCCATGGCGTGATGTCATGCCGCCCATGCACTTCATTCTACTTTCAAGCGGTGTGCACCATGAGCCTCGATTTAACTGCATGAAAGGGAAACATTGCAATCTTTTCAGATATTCTCGTAACACAGGTTGACAGACGATTTTTTGTTCTATATTAGTCCTCAATTCCAGATTTCATCATTATTACTAATAGTATGTGAAGTAAATGGCGGCATAATAGTTACATGTGCTTTAGCAAGTGAAACTAGAGGGGATGTCTTCAGAATTTGTGCATGTTTCTGTAACCAAGCGCCATGCTGATCCTTGGAAGCAAGACACGCCATTTTGTTTTCACATGTGCACTATTCCTGAATGCTGTTTAGTATCCACTACCCTTTTAGACCATCTATCAGTTTTGTGGTAGATACCATGCGTAAAGAGAGAGGACCATGAGACACAAGTGTCAGCTTGGAACACAGCACAGGCGGCTGTTATTTTCATACAAGATGGATTTTGACTTCTCCTTTGCAGACAGCTTGATGTAAGGAGTTTGTTCTGGCCCAGTCCTGTTGTCTGTGAGTCAGTGCCACAATACCAGTTTATAATATTTTTGTTATTTGTCATATAGACTACATAATTATATCTCGCATACACACTAAACTTGTCATTCATTTCAGACTTGGGTAATATATTTGCTGTAGTCATGCACAACTCTTTTACTCAGTGCTTCAGGATAATCTTTTATTTAAAGGAGAGTGACATACAACAAGATATCTGGTGTTGCTACCACAGGATATCATCATATATTTTCTTACTTTCATCATCTTCATCATCATTTGAAACAAGGACTTAAAAAATCTAAAAGTTCCAGCCAGACGAGTGAATATAAGAAGTAAGAAATTGCACTGTAATTAACACTTGAAATACTCTGATCGTAATGAAGATATTAAAAAATCATCATCATCATTTAAGAATTTGAAAAAATTAAGAACTATACAACAGCATAACAAGGTAGGTCTTCACAGATAAATAAAGTAAATTTAATGGCACAAATTTTCGATCTAAAAATATCTTCTTCAGGCATAAAAATTATTCTTATTCATCATCATCATCATGATTTAGAACACAGGTTATAAAAAAAAATTTAACAGTTCTGTCCATACCAACAAAGAATTTAGAAATATACTTTAATATTTAAAATACATTGATATAATGACAATTTTTCGGATCTGAAAGTGATCCTTCATCAGATTAAATACAAAATGAAATGATCACTATCATCATCATCCTGTCCATGTGGTCTGCTGTCACATTTGTTTACACTGCATCATACCAGCCATCTCTGCCCTGTGTAAGCTTGTGGATATCTCAGAGGTTGTCCAACTTTGCTTCACTGAATGATAAAGGACATTGCACCCGGCCAGTCAAGTTTACAGCCCAGGTTCATGGACCTGATATATATTACTTCAGTTCATGCAGTATTAATAATTATGATGCTGTTGTTATAATCAACTATGTCATTTATGATTATAACTACATGTTTGCAAAGATTGATTTACATGCATGAAAGTTTGTTTGTAGACGAGATTTTTATCAGCTATAATGCCAATGACCAGTTGGAAAGCAGCAATCCTGATTATCTTATACAGGATTTTGGTCCACACTTATCTGGATCAGCACCAGTCTTGATTGTGAAATTGTTAAGATAAAATGGGCACAGTAACTTTTTTCTGAACTCCTTCTGATCGCTAGGTTTCCCAAAGTTTAGCCTTTTTGTTGTTCTGCAGACCTAGGCAAATGTTGTAATCTGTGTAGTGTTATAAGAATGGAGCAGTCATTTGTAAAATTCTACCAATGCCACCAGCCTTTTTTCAAGTACTGTTTCTCTTTGAGAACTATTTGAAGTCTCCCCTGACCCAATTTTGCAAAGAAAGAGCACCCATCTGATTCTGTTCATGTGTTTTTTGATGCAATATGGAGGGCTCAAGTGAGGGGGATGTCGGCCTTGCTTTTATAGTTTTACCACTGGCCCACGCAGCAGAGGCTTAATTAATAATGCAGTTTGTGAGTCGTATCCAGGCTAATGCCCACTCAAATGACTTCACACTGTCAAATACCCCAGCAGGACAGATCACTCTCGGACTTTCTCAGCTGGCTGGGGAGCATACAGTGCTGATCCACAAAAATGACGATATCAGTTTAGTTCCAGCAGCTACAGTCACTTCTATCAGACAGTCAGTTATTTAGCTTTCAATTAAAGTTCTTTTTTATTCAGATCCAAAATTTAAGTTTGATCATGTAAGCCAAATAAAGTATTCTGCATTTTCATATGCACAATAGAAAAGCTGTAGGAGTATAGACCAAGTCAGTGGGTTTCTGTCACAGTTCCTATTCATGGAGTGTGTTTTAATATATCTTGATTATGTGCACTTTTAAGTGCTTAACATTGAAAACTCTCTAAAGTATATCTAATGCCACTGTAAGACTCATTTCAGGTCCCAGAATAATGGTGGACTTAATCATTCCTGTGAACATTTGCATAATATGTTCAAGAATTCATAAGCTAATAGAAGAATATTCATTTCATCTTTATAAATTGCATCAGTAATTTTTAGATTATGAAATGTAAAGTGGAAAGCTGTAATAATGGACTGGTCAGAACATTCAAAATATCATCTTGCCTGTTGTTTCAGAATTTGGGTATATGCAAACTACAAAGAAAGAGCAGAAACATTGAGCTCTTGTGGCTCATGTTTAAACATAAGACCTCGCATTGGTGACACCAGACGTAATCACCATGATTACACAATTTCACAGATGACATCAGGTGTCAAAACATCTACTTATTTGTAAAACTGGTACGAGTTTCTGAGTCAGTTATTCCATACACCCAGAGTTTCAATATCCAGTCCCGTCATGAAAAGGTTGCTTTAGCAATAACAAAAATGAGAGGAAAATTAGGACCACCTGCAGGTTCCCATTACAGTTGTATCCATTACTGATGAGCTCTGCAATATTTCAGTTTCAGACACGCAAAAATAAACCCAGGACTGGTATCTCATTAAAAGAATATGGTACATGTTGCAAAATTTGTGGCTTATTTCAGTAAATGTTGAGTATGAATGAAGTTGTTTAATGTTGGTGTGTTTTGGTGGGATAACAGGGAAAATTGTTTACAAATGCAAAGCCCATTAATTTTCAAGGTGAAAGGAGTTTGTTAAAGACTAAATGCTGCACTTGAACATTGATATTATTTTTTAAATGTCATGTCATTGTACTTGCACAAAAAACAATATTTTCAGGCTAAAGTCGATGTCACATAATGAATGAAAATTTGATTTCTGAATATTTTATGCTTCAGAATTAACAAAATAATTTCCTCAATAAGTTACTGACAGCAGTTTTATGTCTTTTTGGGCAAGTCTTGTTGCCTACCTGGAATTTCAGTTTCTCACTGACTTACAGAAAATGCATTATTCAAATTGAAAAATGGTGCCTTACACAGTATTTGCCATGGCCCTAGCACAGAAACGCCTTGGCCAGTACTGCCTTACTGTCAATTTTTTTGTCTGAGACATCATATGAAATGAAATGAAACACAAGAGAGGTTAGCCTATATTTGTGTCCTGCCAGAAGGATACTGCAGCAGCATTTACCAAGTTGGAAGGTCAAGAGAGAGAAAGGACATAAGAAGATTTGTCAAAAATGTTTTGATGTTTTCTCAGGTGATGGTTGGGGTCCCATGTTTCTGGGATTTTTTAGAGTAGAAATTAAGTTATTGGGTCTGGCAGTCACTTCTTCTTCCCCTTCTTCGGGTACCATGCCAACTGGCACAGATTAGTCCACTTCTGTCAGTTGTCCAGCAGTTCTCCAATGCTATGTCAGCACCCATCCAACTTGTTAGTTCATCCAGAATTTTCTCCTTAATTGTCACCTACTTCATTTATCATTTAGTTTCTGGTTGAATGTTACCAAGTGCTTTAGCTCTTGTGCTCTCATTATATGTCCTTTGAATTTTGATTTAACATTTCCTCAGAGTTAGTAATAACCTCACATCATTTTCTTCCCATAAAACGTATGAATTCATTCTGTGTTGTAAGCTCAATATTTTAAGTATTCTTGTTAAGAATCCAATCTGTTGCTTCCACTTCCACTTCCAGTGATTCATGTTTATTTACTGATGGTTAAATCTACACCGTTATAATTTTTTTTTTTTTATGATCTGTAGTGACAATTTCTTATTTTTCAAGGTGTGTGTCATTTTCTGGAAGGCTTCTCTTGCTTGGCCCCTAGTTTTTACTTTTTGGGGAAATTTTCCATCTTCTGTTACTCTTGTGCCTAAATTCTTGATGAACTAGATAAACAGAGTGCATACCTTTCTGTGGTAGTTACAGAAAATGGGGAGTACAGGGTGTATGCTATCACAGCCTTCACAGTTAAGGCTGGTTTGATGCAAAGCATATGACAAGATTCAGAATAAGATATGTTTGAAGCAAAGTGTATGACTAGATTCAGAATAAAATCTACAGTCATTGTGATTAAAGAGAATCATTCTGCAGTTGGTGAAAGGAGGACAAGTCGAATTCCTCATACTGTAGACAGAACTGACACAGCTGAGAGGAATTTTATAGGACATCAATATATAAACGGGGAGAGAGACAGCAGTGCTCTAGAGGTGAGCAAGCAAGTGCTGTCAATACTGAGCCCATAAAATTTCAAAGTGATTAAGAGATGACAAAGCATTAGAGATAATAATACATCTGAAATGCATCATGAATGAAACCAATGAAAAGTTGACTGTGGCAGATGATATGACTTACCCTGAAATAATTGAAACTCACAAAAGTGACCAAAAACATATTCTGTCAATTGTATTCAACGAAAACCTGAGCAAGGACGTACATTACTCAACCTGAAAAGTTTTGTTATTCTATGAATACATCATTAGACAAGGAGGGAGGTCTTTCAAGTCCATTTCTTCTATATGTATCCTGATTTTTGCCTGCCATATGCCTGGGTGGTCATGTAGGAGGGGAACAATTCTTTTGAGAGCTTGTCCAGAGTGCAGACTTGGTTGTGCCACAACATTCTTATGTTAGATGTTATGTAATTCATTGAATGAACTTTCGGTATTCAAAATTTAATTTGCTTAGCTTTCATGGCTTTCAGTTCCTAAGATCTTGCTGGAAGCTTCAGTTCAAATCTTACATTTAATGGTATTAATTACACAAGAGAAAGCAGTAAATTTACAATATGATTTCAGTTTAATATTCAGAAAACTCATCGTTAATTACATGTATTTATATGTATGACATGCATTGTTTTATACCCATGCATTCACAGTCAACGAATAGGATTAACATGGCTAATAGGTGAATTCACAAGGCATAGACTCCTGGGAGCGATCAACAGGTCCTATTATCAAAGCGAAAGAAAGGGTCAATGCCTGAGAGGCAAAAGGATACAAAACATGCCCATCGGAGTGCACCTTAGACATCATGAAAAAGTTAGAACATGACATGCAGTCAGAATTACATCATCCCAGATTATTTAAAAATGAAAAAAACATGAAGAGAAGTTTATCCTGGCATAACTCAAGCGGAAACATCCTTAACTCATCCTGAAAGTATGACCATATCAACAGAGAAGTAGTGTGAAAGAGGCTTCCCAAGTCCACCATTAAAACAAGCTAACACTGTCACAGAAATTTGCAAGGATATTACCTCAGATATGTGTATATTCACACAGCACACCACAATCAATAAAAACACACCACACCTTAGTCTAATACATTGTGCACTCATTTGCTACCACCTGACAACAAGATGGGTTCTCGAAGCTGACTTAGCCAAACAGAACACATCTTGATGGTTTTCACTTGAAAACTTAATCTTGGTAGATGATGAAAAGTACCCATAATAACAGACTACTAAGTTATCACGAAGAATGTATTTTTGTTGAATTTAATTGACTAAGGCAGAGACAGTAATGTATTTAATTCATCTTGAAAGTTTCATCAGTTTCAATCGGTGGAAAGTGTGGGGTAGCAAAATGCAGAAAGTCTACCTTTAAATATATACATAGATAGATGAATGAGATGTATAACATCATATGGCATTGTAAAGCTAGTTCTTATGGGTAAGGAAATATCTATTTCATTAATGTCACTTTGTTTCTCTTTTGAACACTAATTTCATAATTTTGTTTTGTGTTTCAGAGAGCCATCCGACTGCAAGTCTCCAAAGGAAGAGGGGCGGATGGTGTCTCCAAGCTCCTGCATGCAGGTTTTGCCCCTGGGAGGCTCTGGAGAAAGTTCAGGGGGATCTTCACACCTGCAGGCAGCTACATCCACTACACCTGAGGCTGGATCAGGTCCCTTGCCCCATAACTTTCTGTTGGATGTACACGGAGCAGGGATGGGAACCAGTCCCCCTTCACATATGAAGCAGGAAATGGGAGGTGCAGGTAAGCACTTACACTTTTAATGATTTTGTGCCAAGATTTCAGGATCACAAATGATAAAAAAAAAAACAGTTCCTTTGCTGTCGCTGCTGTAGACACTGCAAGATGAGAATTACCCTTGTCAGCTTTCTTTGTCCAAACAGCACTGCAGCACAGCAAGAGCTGAAGTTAGATTCATCATCACAAATGAAGCAAGAACGTCAGTACTAATTATCATCAAATTGGTAAATAAGCTAACTTGAATGGGTACCCTTGCATTATAACAAGTTACTACAGTGGTACTGCTTTTTGAAAAGTCGGCGATGAAATGACCCAAAATGTAATATGTACATTTGAGCAGTGTCCAAAAGTAAAGTACAAGTATATATTAATGCAACATTTCTATTATGAAGTAAATAAAACACTGTGCATAGGTTACCAGCACTACTCTGCTATATTTCTATATATTATCGCCACCAACATATGCACTTGTCCCACTGATACACGATCGCATATTGAAGATTTCGCGGTCAAGCATCTGTGGCCATCCTAGCACATCTGCATCAACCATATCATCAGAGTTGAACTGCTTTTCACATAAATATCGTCTGGGAACCCAAACAGATGAAAATCAGGGCTATGACTAGGCCCAGTAAAACCTCCCAAATCATTGGGGTGAGCCATATTTTTTTTTTCAGTCAAGTTTGCGATGTGTGTGGTGGCTAGTCATGCAGGAGAATAATACCCTTGTGTAGACAACCTTGTCTTTTCCAATGGACAGCTTCCTCAGGCTGTCCAGTGTTTCACAGTATCTGACGGCGATAACTGTTTGACCTTGCGATGTGATGTAACTGTTTACCAGCAGCACACTTTTTGCTGCACAGAATATAGCTGCCATCACTTCGGGATAAGGTTGTCACCCTGCTGCATGATAGTGCCACCTCATGGCCATCTTGACAAAAGAATGGTTCCAGCAATATGGTTGGGAAGGTTTACCTCATCCACCATATAGTTCTGACTTGGCTCCTTCAGGTCATCATCTGTTTGGGTTCTTTGAATGATATTTATCTGTGAAGCAGTTCAGCTGTGGTGACAGGATTGTGCTAGGGGTGCTAAAATGGCTTGAGGTGAATTCCTTCAGGAGAATATTTATGCAATTGGGACAAGTGCATTAATCTTGGTAGCAAATGTATGGAAATGTAACAGAGTGATGCTGGTAGCCCATGCACAATGTTGTATTTATATTATAATAAACATCATGGATTAATAAATGTCTACACTATATTTTTTCAGACACTCCTTGTACGTCTCTCTTTTTTTTTTTAATTGCTATTCGTCACTAGAGCATTTTGTCTGGTCAGCAGCCTTCCATATATATATTTGAATTATTCTTTACCAGTGTGATAGACCTCTGGCTTACTTTAACCAAAATTGCAGGGGAGCTATTCCATGTCAAGTGGTCCAAAATTTTGGAAATTTGGCACCACTTTTCAACAGTTTCACTGAGGCCTTTATCAGTGGTAAGTTTTGTTTGACAGTCACCAGAAATTCCGCGGTAGGCTATTTTGTCGATGACAAAAAGTTTTTAGCAGTGGTGACCTCCTGTTCCTGGAATCGAAGGTTTTGCCTGATGCAAGGAATGAGCCTCCATATCTTCCAAATCACACATATATATCTATACAAGCATAATGACCCGTTCCATTTTCCATGAACGGATAGGTACATGTGTGGATTGGGGAGAGAGGGGAAAGGAAGGAGAAAAGAGGATAACAAAGACAGGACTGCATTACAGCGAACAAAACAACATATGGTTTCTAACCTTAGATGGCACAATTCATTGTAGCACTTCAGTATGGACAACATTCCTTGTCCTGTTGTTTGCAGCTCAGTAAAAAAAATTGAATTGCTCTTTCCAGTCCGTGAAAGGGCCACATACAACATTCCGTGTAAGAACACAGGTGTTCTCAAGTGCAAGCCTTCTGTCTTCAGAATCTGTCTTTGGGACTTGTTGATTGTCAGAGCAAAACAATGCTGAAGAGGAAACTGTTTCCTCTGGAGTGAAGGGCAGAATGGTGTCAGTAGGCTGCAGGGTAATCCTCGGAATGAGATGCCTTTCTCCAGAAAACAAGCCAGTTGAGATGGCAATTTCAATTATGTTGGTCATTGCTTTTGTCGTTATGCACCTGGTCCCATTCATCAAGCGCGATGGATTAAGGAGCGCATCAGCATCACCGGCATGCCAACTTTGATCAGAAGGACTTGTGCTGGAAGTCCAGGAAGGTGATTGGAGTTTCAAAACTCAGGTGGATAGTGAACTGCCTCTTCATTACTCATAGCTGTGTTAATGGAGCTGTAGAGCACTGGCTGTCCAGGTGCCATATGGGACATTTTGGCATTGATGTCTGCTACCGTATCGTTGAGGGAAGCTAATATTGCTCTTTCCATGAGCCATTGTGTGTTCCCATAATTTTCCTGTAAGCTGGGAAAAACAGACTCGATAAGCTCAACTACTGATTTTACAGCTGTCCCTAAATGCCGAAGGCAAATAGTATCCGGCTGTTCTATCACTGGCAGTGAACCATCTCCAAGTGACAACAGAAGATCGGCAAACTGCCCTGCTTCTGCATCACCGGTCATTAGAACACGCATGTTAATCCTAAGCTTGTATACTTTTGCATGTGGCTTCAGGGAAGACTTCTTGAGGCATGCATTCACCACGTTTGCTCTCGTGCCATTCCGGATAACTGGCAATACTTGTCGAAAGTCGCCGCACAATAATGTGGCAATGCCTCCCATGGGTATATCAGTACCTCTAATATCCCTCAAGGTCCAGTCCATAGCTTCAAATACAATTTTGTTTGACGTAGGGGCTTCATCAACTACAATGGCACTGCAGTCTTGAATAAGGCGGGCAAGTGCTGTTCCTTTCTTGATGGAGCATTCAGGCATCTCCAGCAATCAAGGTGTCTTGCAGGGCACCACGGCTTGCTCTCTGCGTAAAAAACACAGGGGTTTGGTTTCAATCTTTGCATAAGCATCGACAATATACTGCTGGAACAACCGTCTCGCTAGAATGAGATAGTTGTCGTTTCACTCACGCACGGTAGACATGATGATATTATTGACACTGACATGACCTGATCTCGACACAAACACACATGTCCAGTTTGAGTCAGAGATGGATAAAAATCTAAATTAGATGAAGTATTCACTACTTACCTTCACCGCATCTTGATCCGCAACATAAATTCATTGGTTTGCTGTAAATGATCTCGCTTTCTGCGATCTTGTTTGATGACAGAAATCAACTCGATTCGCAAAGCAGCGCGTCTGCTTGAAGCTGATTGAGAACGACTTCCGGTTCAAACAAAAACAATAGTGGCATTAAAATCAACACGCCACGTTTCATGCGGTACAAACTATTTTCAATAAAATCGGGGGAAGCAGTTTGCGTCGATTTTTTTTACATTAGGTCCTGACCGCATAGATGCTGTCGACGCCTGCGAAGTTTCAAACGCGTAGGATAGATAATAACGGAGGAGTTCCTGAACATAGCTCCCCAAGTCCACTTTTATATATGTAGATATATATAGTGGACTATTTTGGAACGTGAGAAACTGCCTATGTAAAATTCGGCTGGAATCTTCAACCTGCATGGAATTTGATAGAGTAGACTTATCATAGATATCTGCTTACTGAAGGTGCAAGATTCTATTAATGATGTATATGTGCAAGTTAGTTCCCTTTCCCCCATTTCGCTCTTTTCACGGACGAGGTTAAAATCTCGAATTCTGCCTTTCATACTATTACACTGATGATATGACTCCACGCAGTGTAAGGCCGTCAAACAGGTGAAGTCGCAAACGTTGATATTCATTAGTGATATGCACCGATCTTATGTCGCAAACAGTCTTATTTTAGTCATACCTAATGCCCAATTCATAGCCATAGTAATCTATTGTAAGAATGGACCGTGGGCATAGCACACTATTTTTGAACACGATGAACTACGAAACCGCCCTATGTAAAATTCAGTTGGAATCGTCAACCTGCATGGATTCGATAGAGTAGCTTTAGTATTGATATCTGCTCATCCGAGGTGCAAGTGCAATATTCCATTAATGATGTATTACAACTTTTTGCTGCTTACCCTCAATTCAGCTTTTTTTTACGAAAGATGTAAAAATTTAAAATTCTGCTTTTCCTTCATTGTAAAGCTGTCAAGCACCGTGTCAACGGATAAACCCGTAATGTAGTTATCCAGTAATGTCCCAACTGCTACAGCACAACAGAAGCAATGCAAGACAGTTTTGTTTTAGTCCTCTTATATCCCAATCATAGACTGGGTGTCCATGTTGGTTATATATAAACTCTTGCTATTTAAATGGTGGATCACTCAAAGAGTTATTTAGGGGTCAGTGGTAATTTGATGTCCTGCATCAGCTTTAACAAGTGAAGGAATCATTGCATTCAGAGCAATTTTTGTCTGCATATTCTTCATGTTTGCATATTTTGAAGAGAAGGTCATAACAAACCATCAGGAATACTATGTGGATTATAATAATTTGTAACAGAAACTCAAAATATTAAATCATGCCCCTTACTAAGTTATGTCCTTTTAAGGTTTGTGACACCTATTAGAAGGGCAAATCACTGATTGTGTACAACCCAATTAATCCGCTAATATATAAAATC
>JAWQUT010000245.1:154326-169700 GCA_033807755.1 Ellobium chinense
TTTTTTTTGGGGGGGGGGGGGCCTGCCAGCCAGTGTTTGGGTGTAGAAATGTGTAAATGACCCGTGATCTAAATAAAGCATTCAATTTTAAGATTTCAGGTACAATTTGAGCCTTCTAGATAAAAAAAAATAAAATGTGTAGGTCTATGTATTCGCACGTGGTCAAAACCAGCCAAATGAAAACCTGGGGACCAAATGAGAATTTGAGGTGATCTTTTTCAAAAGACATTTGTGAAAAATTTTGGGCGTTGACCCCCCTTTTTCTTCCCGTTAAAAGATCGGGCAAAAGAAGTACTTTAACCTCCATGGAAGAAATTTCCCCAAATCACAGTGGTATATTATTATTTAGAATAACGCAAAATGTTAATAGGGCCAAAAGAAGAAAAAACAATAGGTGTCAAAGACCTTTAAGAGGATGGGCACCTACATTTTTTTATTCTTTTGACCCTATAAATGAAACGTGTTACGCAACAAATTTTCTTTCCATGGAGGTTAAACTTACATTGCCTGATCTTTTATAGGAACACGGAATCGTTCTCTAGGCCATGATAAATCATAAGAGACCTTATAGTTTCAATAAAACAGTCTTTCAAGTGTCTGTCAACATGATATAACTCCTCTGCCTGCCCCAAACAATCCACAGGGTTACAGTATGCAAAGTTCGAATTCTTACATCCACAGCGCGCCATAAGCTTACGTCAAATACGTTCTAGCCGCACGGTCAAGCTGTCTAGCCAGTGCGCTGTGGATCGGTGATAATACGTCGGTATGAATCTTTTTAATTTCACTGTAGACAGCAGAATATGTCAAACAAAATCATGCAGAGGCAATAAAAATGCAGAATATTTTTTTTTTCTGGCATACACGGTCAAACTTTACTTTTGAATTTGGATGACCAAAACCTTTACTGAAAGCCGAATATAAGAGTATTATAAGAGTATTATCGTGAGACAGAAGTGGGTGCAGCTGCTGGAACTGAGGTGATGTAATTTACGCCCCGATTTTTTCACATATATCATTCGAAAGTAGTCCCCTCTCCTTCTGACTTAAATTTTCATCAGACTGGTATTGACCGCGTTCTAATACACAGACCTAACACACTTTATTTTTATGTTTGTAAGGCTCATATAACACACACACACACACACACACACACACACACACACACACACACACACATTTTGCCTATTATTGTGTGTGCAGACTGCGTGCTGGCCCATCAAAAATCATGGAGACCAATGTGTTGAGAAGAGTGGGGACTGACTTTTTTGTTTTTGAGCACGCCCTCAAAGGAACATGAGAACGACCGTGGAAAACATCTCTCTGCAGACAATCTGTGTAACTTGCGCCAGCAGAAAAGCTTAAGCATTGTAGTCAATATCCCTCTGATAGCTCCATCCACATATAGTTTGAAGATTAATGGTTTCTTCAACCTGTATCAGAACCCGGAAGGTTGAGGCAGAGGATTTCGGCTTAGTCTAGTTGTATGCACTTTTCCCGTTCCCGAGAGCAGTCAGACGTGACTGCCGTTCATGCTTAAGCAGGACAGATGAAACATTGGAGTTGTGATTGATCACGCTCAAAACTTTCCACATAGGACATAAGCTCTGCAAAAACAATCCCAAGGCAGATAATATCGTCAATCCTTTCTTCATGTCCACATTGGTTACTTTCAACTTTCGTTGATTGCCTGCATAATTTTTGTAGACATTCCTTGTGGTGTTGGGAACCTGCAGAATTCATGTCACCAGCAGCTAGGTTTCTCAGCAAGATGTAATATCTTAGAATGGTGGAACAATGTCTGAACTGATAGTCCAATCCAAGGATCGATGCTTTGCGAAGACCTTTTCTGCTGGCTATGGTTCCAAGAAAAGCATGTATTGTCTTTAATGACATTTTTTTCACTCATTCTTGATGACAGGCTGATCTTTAGGACTGGCAGGCAGATCTTCAGAAAAGTGGAGTTTATGTTTTCTATTTTGCACTGTTCTGTTGCTGACCTTATTCCTATTCATTTTGTGCCAGGAGGCGCAGTTTTCTTTGAGTCCAACAGTTTCTCTATCGCCAATTTGACACAGATAAGGTGGTACAACCTGAAAACTAAGGTCATGAAATTTCACTTAAGTCTCCAGTCACATATATGTCCAGTTGTCCCAAGTGTAGAATGGTCAGGGCATATTAGTTTTTCCTCTGTTCTCTTCTGACATATGAAAGAAACAGTCCAGTCAACAGTATCATTCGATATTGGTGGATCATTAAGATGACAGATGTGATCTTTAAGGCTCAAAATATGAACGAAGTTGCCGGACACGTACATGTGTACACACGCAAGCGCGCGCGCGCGCACACACACACACACACACACACACACACACACACACACACACACAACACACACACACACACACACACACACACACACACACACACACAGACGCTGGAATGCTATATCATTAGGCTGATAGAAAAAGGGGTAGGGGATAGAAGGTTCAATTAATATACCAAAAGGTGTAAGGCTGTATTCATACAGATCTACATTTTTATAGATCTTTATTCAGCGTAAACTGTACTCTTTCAGTTTGTTGTTCAAGTTAAGTCTTGTAATATGAAAATTTTAAAAATAGTATTAATCAGTGAAATCAAGAAATTTCTAGTCTTGATCGAATGAAAGGAGCGCTAATTATGACGCGAATCGGCTTCTATAGATCTATAATAATATGAATATATTTCACCAGTGGTGCGTCCCAGTACGGTTTCACATGATCAGTGGCGTATTCTGAACGAAGCAGTCCTAAATATGTGCACGTCATCAAAATTTGAGGATAAGTAATGTATATTCTTATCTGGGATTTATTAGGATAAAATCGACGGAATACTCTCCCTGTTATTTCTTTGGGTTTTTTTGTTGTATTTTTTTTTTTTAATCCCAGTGTGATTCTGTTGTCTGCCGTCTTTCACTATCCCCGAAAAGTGCTTTACTGCAGTGCGTTTCGGTGCATGCTCTCTCTCTCTCTCTCTCTCTCTCTCTCTCTCTCTCCTCTCTCTCTCTCTCTCTCTCTCTCTCTCTCTGTCTCTCTCTCTCCCTTTCCCTCTCGCTCTCTCTCATTTTGAGATCCCACGATCCCATTCGTAGGATGGGATTGTCACCAGAGTAGATTGTGTCATTTTGAAGCTATTTCTCCTTCCCCGTTTCCCTTCTCCCTCCCCCAAGAAAAAAATTCCCGGAAAATTCACACCACACTGCAGATATGACATTTATCGATAAAGGGAGGGAGGGAAATTTACTTATGTTACTAGCATTTTTAAAAACCTAATTGCCCTCGATAGTGTTGCTAATACAAGCTGAGAGCTGCGCCTCCAAAATATCTGTTGCGCTTACGCCATTACCAACTAGGACTACGCAATATTACCATGTTGTGACGTCACAATGGTGCGACATTAGTACAAGTCATAGAGATGGGTGATATATCTTTCTGTGAGAAACCACTGCTTGATCGATGTATCGTAAGAGGAAAGAGGCTCGTTCAAATCAATAACAGAATAGTTATCGAAATGAGTTCGTTACATTAGGATTACCAGACTTTCATATATTGTTTTTCAAGAACAACATTTTCTTAAATTACAAATATTGAAAAATATCGAAACGATGGATCTTTTGATCTAGTAACGTTGAAATACAACTCTGTCTACGAAAATGATAAATCGATATTAAAAAATCAATATGCCCTCCCGTAGTGCTACATGTACTGAATTTCCAAACAAGCCGCAAAGTCAGCGCAGATGCAGGCAGCACGGACTTCCTATTTCCTGTAAAAACCCATCGCTTTTACTTAAACATGTTTGTTCCTGATGATGTAATGACTAGTCTGAACCCATTTGCAGCTCGTCTTAAACTGGTCTGACTAACATTTCACGCACACTCCACAGTGTGTAAAGCCAAAACAAAGCTGCCATTCTGAAAATAAAGGTCAGAGGATGCCAGCTTTTAGGTCCTATGGGTCGCCAACGCCATACAGATCATAATTTAGGTGAAAACATTTCAGCGGCTCAGATTTTTCTTAAAACGCAACTGACATCCTGCTTACGTCCACTTTCGTAATCAAGAGGGCCTACCCAACCACTTTGGGGTAGTTATTTGCTTGCACTCAAATTTGCCAACTAATTTGACTTGTAAGCCTACTAAAAATATCTTAATATCGGACGACATTATTACTCATGCTTAACATTACCTTCATGTCCCACAGGGGCTATAAAATGAGAAATTGATAAAAATAACCTTTCTTTCACATTTTATCTCTGTACCAGTCCTTATGGTAATGAAAGTCTTATGAAAGGAATAACTAGTGTAAAGGCTAACAAAATTACATGTACGTGGACAGTATAGCTAATAATACTTACATTATAAACTATGAGCGGAAGTCAGTTGACCAAGCATACCGGTATTCGAATAACCTGTCCAGTAGAGAAGGTTTATGGGTAATGCACGGAAAAAGAGAGCTGGTAGAAGGCTATTGAGTGTAAGAAATAGAAAAAGTAATAAAATGTAAAGGTCACTAAAACTTAACAGCCTGTTGTAATTACTAGGCTACTAATCAACTCCTGGTGTACTAAAGGGAATGGAAAAAGATAAGTAAAGCTTCATTGACAAGGCTAGAAAATACCAGATCTGCCTGGTGTAAAACCATAGACAAGTTTCTACTTTCTGGGAAATTGACACAGCTGTGGAGTGAGAACATAGTTGTACAGATGCACTTGGCTGACGTCACGAAGTCACCAAAGTCCACCAAACCCTTCAGATTCAGACATTCTTTTTTTCCTTATCTGGGTGACAGTAGGAGAAAACCTTAAAATTTAGTTGTCAGCAATATTACTTTTACCAAGGTTTTTTGTTGTTGTTGTTGTTGTCTTTTTTTTTTTTTACATTAGTAGTGTCTTTGAAAGGGTTGCAATAGTTTATCCAAGTCGTTAATTAGTAATTATGTGAGGTGAAAAACAAGAAAATCTTGGCTGAGAATCTTTGATATTATTCCATAAAGGGGTTCATTTGTTTCGTATAAGGAGTATGATATGTCTCTAGGGAATAGAAAATCAAATTACCCATCTGAGTAATAAAATAAAACAAGGTTTTGCTCATGATGTTAGTGATTTCTTTTATCACCGCCAAAGTTTAATCACACATTTTAAATGTTGTTACATGCATCGCAAATTTAGTTTTCGCAAAGAAAAGTTGCATCGTCCTACAGACCATATTAAATCATACGATACCCTGTTATTTCAATAAAACAGTCTTTCAAGCGTCTGTCATAATGATATAACACCTCTGCCGGCCCCAGACAACCCACAGGGTTACATTATCCAAAGTCCGAATTGTTACACCCACCACGCGCGTGGCGGCCATAAACTTACGTCAAATACGTTCAAGCACATGACCAAGTTGCCTAGCCAGTGCTCTGCGCACGGGTGATACTAGTGTCAGCATGTTGGTATGAATATTTTAATTTCTCAGTGAACAAAATCTTGGTGAGGCAATAAAAATGCAGACTACTTTATCTGGCCAATACTGTCAAACTTTATGTTTGAATTTGGATGACCAGAACCTTAATTAAAAGCTGAATAATACATTGTAAGATAGAGGTGTCTGTAGCTGCTGGAACTTAACTGACGTCATCACTTTTGCCACAAGCCGCTGCTCATCATGGAAGAGGAATAATTCTGGGCGCAAAAGCCAACCCGGTAACTCTGGCTCTTCTAATCGCCTCATATTACATACGCCAACTGTAACAGAACGATGATCTTTTTTTCGCAAAATTGACTCGGTGAGCACCATAGATAATTTTCAGAGAGAAAAAGGACTGGAAAAAGGAAAAGTATTTTCGATGAGCGCGTCTTCCTTTAACTTTGGAGCACTCACTAAAAGACACTGAATATAGCCTTCGGTGAACGATTATAAAATCAGTTTATCCGTATTCCTCTCAGGCTAAATGTGCATTTAGAGATCAAAAGAGTGAGCGAGGAAATCTGGTTTCTTTCCTTCTTTTTGTGGAAAGACGTGCTCTTTTAAAAGTGTTTCATTGGAAGAGTTCTCGAGTACTTTACAAGAGGCAAGGTTAATCAATAAAAATGTCATTTTTAGAACTCAGAAACTTGTTTGTTTCTTGTAAGTGGGAAAAAAAGAGAAGAGAAGATGTGAAAATGTTAGAGGAGAAAACCTGTGACGGATACTTCACAGGAAGGACACTCCAAAATCAACACCAAACAAAGTACTGAGTCCGTGTACCTTCATTTTGATCAGCTGAAACAGTCGTCTTTGTCATACACTGTATCGTTATTCATATAAGATGATAGGAATTTTGACGTGGAAGAAAGTGTCCCCACTCTGCAACTGAGATCACCTGGCGCTGCCGAGGAGGATAGGGTCGAAAAAAGAATGTCAGAATTGGGATTCTGGCCCACACCTAAATAGTTGAACATTCTGTATCTGATTTCTATTATTCAATTCAGACCCTGCTACCTAAGCTTGATGGTAGTGAAAAAAAAATATGTCATTTAGGCTTTCATTATCAAGTGGGAGGGGTTCCAGGATCTAGATTTATGTGATCGCTACCCTTCTTTGTCTCTGTGTCTAACCTGTTGCTGTTTTAAGTCCTGGACCGTTAGAATGCAGCTCTATATCTAGAATCTAGATTAGAATCTATTGTTTTCCTCTCAAACATTGCCCTAGATCTATGGACATGTTCTTGAGACTCTCCCAGTTAGCTCTTGGTTTTGGGTTAGGGACGTGATTTATTATACCCTCCATTTGGAACCGCCTCTCAAATTTATTGTGACATCAGAGGGGAGTAATAATTATTTTCCATCTTGCCCCGCATCTTGTTTCATGTATGCACCCTTCCGGTTTTCCTTGAGGCCGATACGCCTGATCAGGTTATGCATATAAATGAGCAAAAATGTGTGATGACCGCCATGACAGCAGGTTGTGACCTAAGAGTATGCACTTTAAACCCGCATCAGAAATTAACAAGCGATGTTAGATTTGGTCGTCTTACTGATGCTTTGCTTGGGGAAAACTTACTGAAAATTTAATATACGATATATCAAAATATAGCTTAAGCATGTCTCTTTCGCTTTATTGCAAATTAAATCTGTACTGAAAAATCTGATGTTGTTTTTATGAACTTTGCATTAGTACATTTTTCGCCTAGCCGAATCCAGGTTTTCAAATGATAGGTGTTTTTGAGAACATGGCAAAGTCGACTTGTACATACTAAGTCACCTGAAACTGCAAATAATGAGCCGAGATTTGAACTAGCTTCGTTTCCTATAAAATCTGTCGACCTTTGATAATGGTTAAGAGAGAAAAATTGCCAGTTAAAGTGGGAACATAAGACAAAAATAAAAAGTCTGATGGAAAACCCAAGCCATAATAATATCATTCGATGATGGGCAGTTAGTTTCTTTTAAAGAAGAAAATACCATGACATTCGGAATAGATGCTCAACTTTACGAGCTTTGTACAGACCCATCTTGCAACCTAGATATAAATAAGTTCACAAAATTTTCATGGTAGATAGCCTTTCTTCTCCTAAATTGTTTAAATACACCACGATAATTCATTAAATATTGCCAAAATATTTAGTTTTAATGAACTGTGGTAAATAATTTAACTTTTGGTTTCTTTCTCACCTCCAAGTTTCAACACTCTGATTCATAACCACATAATATTTAATGAATTAGCACATTTTTTTTTTCCAACATGGACATACATACTCTATCTGCATGCGCATGTCATCCTTCAAATACGTTTGATGTGAACTCCAAAATCCACTTAAAAGTATGTGAACTTGACAGCCCTGCCATAATTCTGTATTATTAGTATTATTAAACAACATGGAGTCTCTAACATGATGTGCCAATAATACACCGATTTTACGAAGTCTAACGCATTTTTCTTGAGATACATTTCAGCGGGGTCATTTCAAGGTCAGAAGGCAATTTTTTTTCCTGATTTTTATCCGTTTCTACTAAGACGTTTTCTTTAATGTTTACATTTTCAGGTTTCACACTGAACAGCTATACATATTGTGGAAACTTACCTACTATAGTTTCATTTCATAATGTTTGTGAAAAAAACTTTTACCACCGACACAGAAACGATCTGGAAAAAAAAATTCTCTCAAGACAAACTGGCTTACAAGCCTATGCAAAATTTGGAAACAATTCATACTAATTCTAGTCCAAATTAGATCTAGATATAAATCACCAAATAGCGAAACAGATCATCACTGACTTGTAAGCTTCTTCCTAACAGTAAGATCAGAATCACATCTGCAAAGCACACAAAGGTAGTCCTTGATAGTCTAGCCTTAGATTCTACTCTAGCCTAACTTATCCCGGTAATACGTTCCATTGTACCGCTTAATATTCGAATTTAGCAAAAAAATATTGCTCGTTTTGTTCTATACATCTCTTTAGAACTTGAGCAACGTGCTAAACCTCCATCGCACAGTTCTATACACAGTTAATAATCCATTTCATCTGTGTTGTTTTAGAAGTGGCGCTGGAATTTGCCATTCGCCAGCTTTATGTTTCATGTCAGCGGTCAGCTATTTTGCAGCCTTGTTTTCGTTTACATACATCCCGAAAACGTCGTGCTATTTATTTAGTTACAGCTTTTATGTGATGATACTAAATTCCAAATAACGTTATGATTGTTAATTTAGGTTTGTGGACCTTCTTGCCAATATTTTATATTATCAACTGTATTTCATTTTCACTTAAATAGATATTTAACTACCTTGAAAAAAAACATGTCCATAGGTTCCTTTCAGTAATAGGGTCGCGACATGAGGGTCATTGGATAAGGTTATCTCTGATAGTGATAGCCTCCAACTTCCTATCTCAGTTAGGTCTTGAAAGCTCGCTTCGCCTGTACTTCGCAAGTTGGAATGCTGTTGCAAAGATAATTTCAAAGAAAGAAAATCAGTTCCTGTCTAATCCCCCGTATTCTGGGCCTTTATTTTCGTTTCAGCATTTTTTGCTTTTACCGAGGAATGATATAATAAATAATTATAATTACTGCTGACCTTTACTGTGCAATAAGTCAGGTTGACCTTTCGCATTTTTGATTATCAGAATTTAAAGGAGAGGTAGTTCCATAAGCCAGTAGAAATCGGTCGGTGTATCATAGGAGTATTTTGACCTTCATCTTTAAGGAGTAATGCAGTGGAGTTTTTAGACAGTTTACAACGAGAAAAATTGTCATACAGAACCACGAAAAAGAACTTTAAGACACTGAACGCCCTCCCAGAATGATAACAGAAGTATTTGCCTGAAACCGCTTGCGCATTTTTATGCCCTAATTTTTCATTTAACAACATTACTTTTCATACACAGCACTGCATCTTAAGATTGTTCTTACTGAATCGCCATATTTGGTTCATACTTGAGGCAATGTACAATTTTAATTCCGTATACTCGTTCACTTCTAATTTTACTAAAACAACGTATGCACATCAAAACGCGGCACCATTTTCCTGGAGATTCCATGAGTCTGGCTGCGATAACTTCAATAATGACTGACTTATTGGTTAATTGGAAGAAACTACAACAGTTGTAATCTGCAGATGTCTTAAGAGCAGACCTTAAGTACTGAACTTTCTGAACCATGGTTTTCAGTGATGTCTATCGCGGTTTGTTCTGAACGGATTTGTACAAAAAAATTTCGCATGCATGCGAGGCACATGTGCTCATAGGACGGCTATACCTTTTAAATACTGTAGGAAATTTATATGTGGCTGAGAAATTTTCAGAAAAATACACTTCCCAGTGAGGTCGTCAACATAAATATCCGACATATTAGTGGTCATAGCATCCACCTTTGTTGAGGAACATATTACTTATGCCAAATTGAAAAGGATGTTAAGGTGCCATCGACTACAATTTACATGTTTCTCTTTTTGTCTTTGATCCGGTTGGGCTTCTGCAGTGCTGTTTTTCTTTCGATGTCAGAACACAGATAGCTGAAAATACAAAGTCGCCATTCCCCCCCCCCCCCCCCCAAAAAAAACCCACAGTACTAAAAATGGGCACACATCATTGATCTGTCAGTTCTGCGTGGTTTCTGTGTGTGCCAAAAAAATTATCTTTCTCTCTTTTTGTTGGTGTCTGTGGTCGTCATATCACTATCACGCCAGCTCTGGAATATACCGTGGTCTTCTGAGGCCGGTATATTAATATATATATCTGCGCTAGAATTATTTAAACCATGGTTCATAAAACATATTGATGACCTTTGAACATTTGACTGTTGCCTGACAATAATGCCATCAACCATGCACGGATTCACTGAAACAAATCTTTTTTGGTTTTCATGTTGTTTTCTTTCAAGAAGGAAGTGAAAATCCTGTGCTTTCTGCTATTTGATAATATGCCTCTTAACTTTTTCTTATTGCTTGTTGTGAAGCAAAAATTCAAGAAGAGGAAAACTGATAGCCCAGAAGAAGTCATTGATGCACTTTAGTAGTAGTTTTGTTGTTGTTGTTGTTGTTGTTGTTCTTCTTCTTCTTGTTCTTGTTCTTGTTCTTGTTTTTTATTACATATCTCTGCGGAGTGACCAATCGGGTTGCACAGAAAATGCCTCAAGATTTTCGGAAAATGTCATGTTTCCAGCACAATTAGAAAAACCGAGTTTACAGAATCTCATGTGTGAAGGAGGTAACTAATAATAATAATAATGATATGATTATTATATAGTTCATGCACTCTCGATCGATGCATTTCAATGTCAGTGACAGTAGAAAGTATAAATTCTGCTTTGAACCGTGAGTGCATACTGAAATCGGTTAATCACTCTCGTGCGATCGGAAATAAATAGTTGACCTTTTTTCCTTCATGTGGCTGTTTCAAATTTTGCGCAGGCTTGTACCTGTTTGTCCTCATGATATAATTATGTACATGTAGTTCTATTTTTTTAAGACAGTGTGTCCGGTAATTTAAGAAATCCTTATAGTATTGTAGCTCTACTATTTGAGAGAGTGTGTCTCGTAATTTGAGAAATCCATGCGTATATTTATATATATTATTATATGAATGTGTGTGTATGTATGTGTGGTGTATGCGGCAATATATATATATTTTCTGTGTCCTCAGTGCCAGGTAGCAGTATTCAAGCAAAGCTTTGTCAGGTGTGTAATGACAATGCATCGGGCTTTCATTATGGAGTATGGTCATGTGAAGGGTGCAAGGCGTTCTTCAAGAGGAGCATACAAGGTCAGTAAAAATGTTTGTTTACACCATCTGCTATAAGGAAGTGGTTGTACATGCATGTCAAAAGTAATTTTCCATTTTGAAGTACTTTTTCTCTCAAAGAATTATTTGTAGTGCCCAGTCAGCTAGTCTGTTACTCGTTGACAGACAGACACGCAGGCAGGCAGCAGACAGGCAGCTCGTAGTAGTACACCGTCTATTTCTTGATGCGCTCGTCCTTCCCAGCAGCGTCCAGATAAGTACACCCACATCACATATCCGTAAACTGCGCATTCACATATTACAAGTACATCATCTCGCACAGCCCCCCTCCCCATGCCAGAACATATTTACCATTGCATCCTAGCAAACTGCTATACAAGTGCAAAATATCAAACAGACATTGTTATACGTCTTCATTCGCACACTCTATCTATTAGCATTTACAAATATTCATAACCTACCTAGGAGAACAAGAATTCAAGGACGCCCGTGCAAAGCAACTTAATACACTCTTGAACACTTAGCCTTTCATTTAATTTTTTACAGATCTCTGCTTCCGTCATTATCCTATTCATCCTCTCGTTCTGCAGATGTTCTCCCCCCCCCCCNTCTCTCTCTCTCTCTCTCTCTCTCTCTCTCTCTTTCTCTTTCTCTCTCTCTTTCTCCCTCTCTCTCTTCCTCTCTCTCCTTCATTCCAGTTCCACTGCAGTCATCAACCTTTCCCATTACCTACTGCCAAGAAATGTAGAGGGCAAACAATTTCATCCCGACAGTGTAGTACCGTTGTATTGTTTTTAGAATTCTATTGCATAGAATTACTACCTTTCCAGGAAACCCCATGTTTCCTTCCCTGAAAATACAAATAAATTTTTGCCATGTTTGGTCTTGAAAGCAAATAATATGGCACGTAGTTCTTCTGAAGTTGTCATTTCTCAGTTGGATCAGTATTGCAGAAGCCTCATCCTTCTCAGGAGTAACTCAAGTATAAGTGATATTAAGCTGTTGGATAATTTGATTGTAGCTCAGGTCATATTTCTAGGCTCTTACTTAAGTAATTCTTAAAGCCAAAAAGTGCTCTCTTGCCCAGATCAACAAGGCTTTAATTTCCTTAGAAAAGGAACCTGGGCTTGACAAAAATAATTCCAAATAACTCAGTCTCAAGTTATGCTCCGTTATAGTACAGGTTGTCCAGTTGTACTTTTCTGCCTGCCTTTCGAAAAAGAACAACTTTAATTTTCTTTGTGGTTATCACTATTCTTGATTTGTCACTCTATTACCCTCGCTACCATCCTTCACGATTCTTATAAAAAAAGGACTATGTCGTCTGTAACCATTAGCATCTTAAATGATTTTCCTGCATTTTGGGTTACATCCAATCTTTTCAAGTCATTTACAAACAGTAAAGACACGAAAGAGGCTATACTTTCACCCTGTAATAATCCAGGTATGGCTGAAAAGAATTTCTGCATTTGCAGAACGTTCCCCTCTCCTCTGCGCTGCCTCCAGCAATTTCCTCTTCTTGAACTCTGACTTTGTCGTACATATTCTTCAGCAGTCGAATCATTTTAGAGCTGGCTACTTCCTTGACGACTTTATTGGGGAATCTACTGAAGGAGTAAGACCTTTGGAAATTATTATGTCCCCTTAGTGTGGTTAGTACAGATTAGCTACGATGCTTTCCAGTGATAAAGTTTTAAATGAAATTAGACCAGTGGATGCCCTAACGTGGCAGCAATTGGTGGAATTTGGAATGAAAACGAGTGCTGGACAGACATGTAATAAATGATAATGCCAATTATACTGTGAACCTGCTCTGCAGGCCAGCATCCTAGGTTTGAGACCGCTAGTAATGAGTCAAACATCTACTGATCTACAAAGTAATATAATACTGTACTGAGAAACACAGAGAGTACATGAAATTTGAAATCAGAGCTTGTTGTTGTTGTTGTTGTTGTTGTTTGTTTGTTTGTTTGTTCGTTTGTTGGTTTGTTTGATTTCTTTCCTTTTACCAGGCCTCCATGCAAATAGGTGTCACAATGCATAGCACAATCCTGGGCCAGTTGTAAAAGGTTTCAATGTCTTAAGTGGCAGGTTTGTCAGAATTGCTTTATTTCAATAAAACCGTATTTTAATTCCTGAATTTCATTCATGCTGGTAGTGGTAATTCCGCAAAGATCATTGCAGATTATTCCACATGGATCTTTAGGTCAATAACCTATGTTTGATTTATGACAAATTTTTGATAACATATTATTAAATTTATCTGAATCAGTTTCAAATAGAGAGATTTTGTACTCTCCAAAAATCCTAAATATTCACCCAGTGCAATGGTTCTTTTAGTTCTATGGACTTGGTCTGGCTAATGACAAAGTTGAAGACTTACGATTATATTTTACAGTATTAGAATTAGATCGTAGTCAATTTCAAGTAAAGTGATTCTATATCAACTTTGAAAACCTGATTTTTCACACCGGTTTCGATTAGACGTCTAGTTTTAGCTCTATGGACTTTGTCCGGCTTATGACACAGCTGAATTACAGTACGATTACATTTTATCAAAATTAAATCAGTCAATTTCAAATAAAAGATTCCATATCAATTCTGAGAACCTGATTTTTCACTCGGTTCCGCCTAGACCTTGAGCTCCATGGACTTTGTTCAGCTTATAACAATTTTGAATAATCTACTAGTCTATTACATTTAATCAGAAAAAGAGATCTAAATTGATTTCAAATAGATTCCTTATCAACTTCGAGAACCTTATTTTTCACTCCATTCTGCTTAGACCTCTAGCTCTATGGACTTTGTCCGGCTAATGACAAAGCTGAATATTGTATGATTATATTTCATCAGCATTAGATCGAAGTGAATTTCAAATACAGAGATTCCGTATCAGTTCTGGGAACCTGATTTTTTTCACTCAGTTCTGCTTAGACCTTTAGCTCAATGGACTTTGTCCGGCCTATAACAATTTTGAATAATGGACGATTACATTTGATATGAATTAGATCTTGGTCAATTTCAAGTAGAGAGTCTTTTCAACATTGAGAACCTGATTTTTCACACTGGTCTGCTTAGACTTTTAGCTCTGTGGACTTTGTCCGCCTAATGTCAAAGCTCAAAAATATATGATTACATTTTATCAGAATTAGATGTTAGAAAATACAGAATATTCATTTGGTACAAATGTTTCCATGCTAGAACTTTACTTCCATGGACTTTGTACGGCTTACGACAAATTTGAATAACTTTTGGTCAAAGTTCATCAGAATTAGATCAAAAATATTTTGAAATTGTTGATTTTCTCAAAAAAAATCTGTTAATGATTCAAGAAGCAACCAAACTCTTTCCACCCTGATGTTATGAATTATAAACATTATAGTTTTATTCCTTACGACTACTGTGTTACTTAGAGTAGACTTAGGAATCTGAAAATCCAGCAGTCGGAAGTTTACTATGTTTATTCGATTTACAGACCATATCATCATGTATTCATTTTATCATCTATGCACGGGAGTGCATTGCTTCACAGCGAATAATAATAGTCCGCTGGTTAACTATTTAGGAAAATAGTCGGGTTTTGATTTTCATGTATAGGTAGATAATATCATCAGTGAATTATCAGATCAATTTATCGTAACTGAGTGTTGCTTATGAGTGGATTTTGTCTGTTAAATATTTGTAGTTGTGCCAAAGGCTCTCGGGATTGTTTTCTTTAACTTCTATTTTCCCTCATTTATTGAGTGGATCAGCTCAGTGCAGACCTATCGATAATAGGTCAACTAACCGATGGTCTTTTGTAGTCGTAAAATGGCACAAATGAGTTCAGATTCCATGTCGAGATAACTCCCTCAGTAGAATCCCTTATGGTTACAGACCTGTAATAGGATTGGACACTTTTTTCCTCTATGGGCTATATTAACATTTTGAGCTGCCCTCTGAACCCAAAGTTTTAGCTTTCACCCAGACCCATACCAGATTGAAGCCCATTATGTGGCCCAAATTTTAAGACTTACCCAACCCTAGCAAGCCCATTGAAATTTTGAGCTTGGTTGCTATTTGTAAACAGACCCTACATTTTTCACTGGTCAATGCCAAACCCCTCCTCTTCCGCCTGAGCACACCCT